>BQKZ01003753.1:24337-73706 GCA_036244855.1 Temnopleurus reevesii
CAACGTCAAAATGCCCCAGCCCAAACGGTATGATCCACGAGCCGAGGGAATAGCAAATCCATATTTAATCATCGTTCAAAAATATTTCTCGAATACACGATGCACTTTTGATATCAAGTAATTACTGAAAGGAAGTGCAAATCGTTTGTGTATTTTCAATTATTCATCCCATCTTTCAGCCCCAAGGATATTTTGACACCGATAGCGTTTAACAGTTCATTTTACAGCCTCTCCGCTCCTACTCCATCATTAATTCTAAACTACCAGGGGACATTTGAACATCAATAATCTATATTTTTATGATATCTTGATTTCATTGTCCATTAAAAGGTAATTTTGCAAATAGTCAATACAGCACTAAAGTTTATTTATATATTTGATAAGTGCATTCTATTTCTTTTCATCTTCCAAGACATTCTCTTCAAGTCAAACCAAAATAATTAGATTAAGTAATTGGGCATGATTCAACAACAGACAAATCAAATGTTGACAAAGCAATTACTTTGGACATTCCTACCTGTTTTAGGTGCAAATCAATTAAATCAATTGTGTACCTTTATGCTAATCATATACGACAAAATATTTCAATATTGCGTTGATAGTTTGCATCCCTCGTGCACTTTTTTTTTCTTATTGTGCTCGAAAGATCAAACTAAGAAAGAGTAAAGCAAAAACTTGGTGTATATGCAGGCATCTGTGTGATCGCCTCATGTTACTATATTGCACCCTTTGTGCACCCTTTATGCACTTTTTTCTTATTGTGTCGGATTGATGAAGAAAGAGTAAAAACACTGACCGAGGATATACCGAGGACTAGGAGACAGAGAAAGAAGAGTACAGCCCAGAGTGTAGATGCAGGCATCTGTGCGATCGCCTCAGGGTACTATATTGCACCCTCTTCGAGACGATTTCACCCTTTGTGCACCATTTATGCACCAGTTTTTCTTAGTGTGTCGAAAAGATGGAGAAAAAGTAAAATAAACTGACCTGACTGTCTATACCAAAGGACTAGAAGATAGAGAAAGAAGAGCACAGCCCATAGTGTAGATGCAGGCATCTGTGTGATCGTCCAAGGGTACTATATTGCACCCTCTTCGAGAGGAGTTCACCATTTGTGCACCCTTTAAGCACATTTTTCTTATTGTTTAGGAAAGATAAAGAAAGAGTAAGATAAACTGACCTGGCTATCTATACCGAGGACTAGGAGAAAGAGAAAGAAGAGTACAGCCCAGAGTGTAGATGCAGGCATCTGTGCGATCGCCTCAGGGTACAATATTGCACCCTCTCCGAGATGATTTCAACCTTTGTGCACCCTTCATGCACCCTTTTTCTTATTGTTTAGGAACGACGAAGACAGAGTAAAGTGAACTGACCTGACTGTCTATACCGAGGACTAGGAGACACAGGAAGAAGAGCACAGCCCAAAGAGTAGATGCAGGCATCTGGGTGATTGCCTCAGGGTAAGCGATGAACGCCAATCCGGGACCTAATATACAGAAAAAGAAAAATACCATTTGGTTCATAATTGATGAATTTTAATTCTAATTCTAAAGAAAAACACCACAAAGGAAGTAACTGATATTCTGACTTTAAGAAGAGAAATTATTTAGATTACAGAAAATTACAGTGTTTACTTTACAATACTATACGGAAGATTTGTTTATTTCTTAACCAGTCTCTATAGAACACGATGTAAACTATTTTTCGCAAAATAAAGATGGACATGGACAATAGAGCCGTACGCCGTGTATTAAACTGTGCGGACACAACAATCACCGGCGGTTCGGATTTTAATACCATTACAAAGGAGCATTGAATTGGTGTTTGACTTAATTTTTCGTGTTGGTGTTTATTTCAAAATATTACGGAACATGTGTCTGCTCTGTATAGATATTTCTATAGCTATATCATTCACATCACATGTTAATGTGAAGGACAATTAGAAGCTTCTTCGCGCAAAAGTCGAGTATATAGGGTGTTTCATAATCATACATATCAGTTATTGTTTATTAACACATTATAATTTATTTTCGTAAAATTAAGTCGAACGCCAACTCCTTTGTAATGCTATTGAAATCGGGATCGGCTTGTGATTGTTATGCCCGCAAATTTCAATACATGACGTACTATTGTCCCATGACACACTTAATTTTCCGGAATATATCGTGTTGTTATTATAAGTTACTACAATTCGAAGCAAAAATGTGAGTGACAAGATGTGCTGATGAAACGTACCCTGGTCTAAGCAATCGTTGTACAAAGTGCTTGTGATTAGGTCGGAGTAGTATATGCAAACATTGGGGTGTAAGTTTGGCACGGAAACGTCAGAATTACAATCCTATTAAAATGTCTGATAAAAAATTGACAGTTTCAAAGATGGGCAGATTCCCGTACTTGGAAAATTCAAATTTGTCATCTTCTTGAGGATTTTTCACATAATCCATGAGTCAGACATTGGATATGACTAAATAAATGTAGCCGTGACAACCCATCTCTCAGCGTTGTTTGATCTACGATGCGATGCCGTGGACGCGGGAAGCCTTGTCGCTCTACAACGATCACGAACATATTTTACATGCATGCGATCGATTGGAGAAAGACGATCGTCTGTGCGGTGTTACGGCCGACTCACACCTTTGCGTTTCGAACCTGCGTCGCCCCATCGTTTTTTCTTCTTTCTATTTTATTAAAAACGCTTCCAGAGCACAATATACGCTGATCAGACGGTGGACTGACGTTCGGCTTGCACTCAAAGACCGTACGCTAAAAATTAGTCCATCGTATGACCTGCGTCTTTGTGCGTTCAGAGAGCATTTTTTAATTTAAAAAAAAAACGCTGGGCAGACGTAGCTAAAAGGCCAAGGTGTGAATCGGCCTTTGGCGCGGTACGAAACTTTAAGTTTATTGGACGAGATTGGACGTTTGGAAAATACGACATCATGCTTATACGAAACTCGAGTGGTAATCTGACACTAAGAGAATTAAATGAATTTGATACATTTTTTTCCATTCGGACAAGTATTTGCCCTAATCAAGCCCAACCTCAAAGATTCCAAAAAGCTATTTGGTTGATATTGAGGAGAAGAAGGAAACGGCAGGTTCTTTTCATTTCTATCTTTTTTAAACCCGAGAGCTCTCACAAAAATAATATTCCTACCCGTAATTATTGAATATTAGAACTGTATCATCAATCCAATTGCGCCCTTTGTGAATAGGATCTCGGGTAACAAAGATAATTCTTTGAAATGAAAATTAAGAAGATTATAAAAAATCAAGAGAAATTTTGATACTGACTGGAAATTGAAAAAAAATATCAATGCATCAATCAACTCATATGTAGGCTGGTTCGAAAGCAAATTTTTAACAATTCGCTTACGCCGCTTATACAGACATTTCTCGGTAGCCAATTCATTTGTATTCTTACACAACATACAGCATAATTCAGCATCAATGTATGTCACCATAAACAAAAACTGTATCGCATTTCAAACGAGTAACTTAGTCCTTGGAAACACAAAAATCGATTTGCCAAAATATAATAAGCGTAGTTCTGAAACAATAAATTTGATCTATTGATCGAGGTGGAAGGACGAAAACCAAGGATTTTTCTTTTTCCCCCCCCCCCCTCCACATTACCAACCAAGCTCCATCATTTTCGATTCAATCGTTAATTTCTCCCTATTCGAAGAATAAAGTTAGCTTCCGAAATATAGTATTGTATTTTACAGACCAACCTTTACAGACAATAGCGCAGGGGTATAGTCTTTTTCTAAAAGTGACAGATCCCACTTTCGTCCGTAAAGGTCACCAACCATGCTCAACTTCAAATTCAAATATTACTTTGTTTTTACTTTCATTCAAACAATCTCTGCTCTTTTTTCAGTAAAATTCAAATGGCAAATATGAATTATGTTACTCAAACTTTGATTTCTACTCTCAATCCCTAAAACTAGGGGTTCTCCCGTAAGGCTGAATCATGCCTGTGGGATGCTTGTTTTATTGAGCGCGTTATAAACGTGTCCTCTGTCTCGAGTAGATTGGAACATTCTGGCTGGATTTTCGGAGAACTGGAGCAACATAAATGGATTCAATGCTATTGAGATAGCTGTCTTGGTTTCCCCTTGAGCAATCACGTCTTAATCTGATCATGATTAAGGTGATACTAAAGCCCCGGTCACATAGGACCCCGGACGCAACACGATTCACCCCGACTCGTTGTTCTGAGGCAGTTAACTATATGAATTAACAAAGAGTCGGGATGAATCGTGTTGCTTCTGGGGTCCTATGTGACCGGGGCTTTAGACAAGAAATGCAGTCGTTCTGGGATTCTTATTTGAACAGCCGATTCCCGTATAGACCCCGATTTAGGGGGCCGTGGAAATTAGAGCACTTCCCGCATGCAACATCACAAAACCTCTCCCCCACCTAGAATTTTCACCGTTCTGTGTTTGATATCAGAGATCGCTGAAATTTGAGTTTAAATATGAAGATTCCGTCGCTCCATTGGAATGAAAATTACGAATTCGCAACAATGGCATAGATGTTTGCACGAGGACTCCCGGCATGTGCCCAATACGTTGTGCATACATGCAGAACGCACGAGTTGGGCAGAAATGTACGTGTGATTAGGGGTGGTGAAGGATGGGGCAATCAGCCAATTTCATCAGTAAAGAATGACTTTGTTTGCTTTGTTTATTCCTGAAATCTTAAAGAGAATTTCCTATTTTGAATCTTGTAGCTGTCTAAGAACAAAGTGCAAGCAGTCTCTTTTTTTTTAATATAAATGTTATAAAATAATAATCATTACTCAAAGTGAGGAATGCCCTTGTATTTGTGCAAAGATCACAAATCATATTCTCCAGTGTTATTAAATTTGGCAAATATTTATTTTCCATTTTCTTGAGATGTATTGCTTTGTCATAAAAAGTGCTATCAAAAACAAAAAAATGTAGACAGACATGTTCTACGCATACAATGAAAAGGAATATCTTTCAACCTAACTTTGAGACCAAACCCTGTCCAGCCTTAGATCCCATCAAGCGATGAAAGAAAAAAAGACGCAGATACAGACACAATTACAAACATACAAACAGACAGACACCGACACTCGACACTGCGAAGACTGACACACAAATACACAAATACGCAAACATACGAACAGACAAATAATCCAAGAGATATTTTCTAACCTGACTTTCCAACGACTCATCGAAACCCTAATCGCCCATTGTGAATAATGTAGCCATGAAATGCAAACAGACAACTATATAAACAACCAAACAAACAACCAAACAAACAACCAAACAAAGAAACAAACATACAAACGAACCTGATTTTGCTACGACTGACACATCGACACCCTGTTGACTTGCCATGAAGCCAAGCACATCGAAGATGACGAACATCAACACCTTGTCAGCCAATTATGAACAATGAAGCCAAGAAAGGCGGACATATAGACAGACAGACAAACAAATATACAAACATATAAACAAACAAAATATGTAAGATATATTTTCTAACTTGACTTTGCGACGACTGACACATCAACACCCTGTTCGCCCGTTATAAAAATGTAAACAAGAAAGATGGACTTCTAGACAGACAGACAGACAAACAAACACACAAAACACAAGCACAGCAAATATGACAAACATCGACACCATATGTTCGCCTAATATGAATAATGTAGCCAAGAATAATGGACACATAAACAGACAGACACGCAAACACAAAAACTTACAAACAGACAAATATTGCATATTTTCTAATCTGACTTTGTAACAACTGACACATCAACACCCTCTTCGTCCGTTGTGAATAAAAAAAATGGACATATAGACAAGCAGACACATAAACAAACAAACAAACATAAAAACATAAAAACAGACAGACGAACCTGACTTTGCTACGACTGACTCATCGACACCCTGTTCACTCATTACTGATAAAACCGCCAAGCACTATAGACACAAATGCAAACAAAAGAAACAAACAAACAAACGTACAAACATACAAACGAACCTGATTTTGCGACGACTGACACATCGACACCTTGTTGACCCGCCATGAACCCAAGCACAGCGAAGATGACGAACCCAGAGTAGAGACTGGTCCCGGAGTTAGCCACGGAAAATATCAAAGCATCCCTGGATAAGAAAGAAAAGATGGAAATGGACAGCTCAATTATCGATAGATATTGTACAATGATGCAAAAATAATGCACAAATGATAAGGGGAACTTTAGAAATATTTGATTTGCCCGGACACCCCTGCTAAAACAAATAGATAATGATTGTTACTTAATCCTCCCTCCTGTCAAAAACGAAATTCAGGCCCCCGTATTATAATTTCTTATCAATATTAATCGTAAGTCTATGGGAAATCAATCGATTGCAATCGATTTATTTTATATTACAGTCCCTGATATAACTGTTTCAGTTGGGCGTTTATGCGTCTACTTTTCACAATATTTATATTTTGCGAAATATAACCCATTCTACATAAATATAAGTTCAACTAGATTAGTTAAACTTTACACAAGAATTGATAGCTGACAATTATATTGAGCTCTCAATATATGATTTTGCGTGATTCTGTATTCAGAATAACTCATTATACCTAAAACGAAATTAATTATTTGTTTAAACTTGAGTAAATAAAAACCCACTCCATCATAACCTAAATTCATAACAATTCATTTTAACAAAATAGTGATACACCTCTCACTGTGAGTAGGAGAGACAAATGTCTTGGACAAAGTAAACAACTACATTCACAACATTTTGCTTCATCATCACAAAAGAAAGTCCCAGGTGTAACTATTGTTCAACATATTTCCACAATATGAGAAGGATAGAAATTTCATTTCTATCCATCTCGCAATTGTTCATGCTTGATTGGTGGCTGTTTACTTTGTCCAAGGCTTAAAGTGCCTTTCCGTGTTCTATCGTAAACTACAAAGAAACTTGAATAAGTGGTCAATATTTATAGATATCGAAACCAGCACTATAATAGTTAATGAAATACAATAACATCGGTCCAAACTGATAATCGAGTAGAAAATCAATTGACAGAATGTAGTCCTGCATGAAAGCTGACAAATAAACAGAATAGCGAATTATCACTGATATTTTTGACAGTTCCAGTAAATTTCTTCAATTTCAACAGTTTCACTAGAAAGTGGCCAATAACAAGTCAAATAGATATCGGCACGTGCCCTATATAATAGTTAATGAAATACAGTAGCACGGTGCTCAAGTGGCCGAAACAGGTTCAAATGGCGACATTGTAGTCGTGCCAAGTCGCACTTGACTTCGAATATCTTTCACGAGCACGCTCGATCGGTGCTCATGGGGGACATCGCTGGGAACAACGGGAGGTCGAGGAGGATGACGAGGGACCGTGGACAATGTTTTGATGTGACATATACTGTTTAAAAAACGGATAACATGCTGTCCACACAATTAAGTTGGTGAAAAAAATACCAACTTTTTCGTAGGGCGAATTTGAATAAACATGAGCAATATCAATATCAAAAGCAATATATTGGATAGACTTTAACGAAGAGTCCTATTTAAACGCAAACAAACAAACAAACAAACAAACAAAAACACAAATTTCGTAGATTTTTAAATACATATCATGAATTGTGAACAAAAATTGTCCGATAAATTGAATTTGAATATCTTCTTTTTTTTCAATCCATGAGCAGACCTTACCCGGGAACTTGTGACAAATTTAGAAAGAAACTAAAAATTAAAAATGGAAAGTATTGACTCATCAGTAATATAGAGAGTGTACATGCAAATTGCAAGTTTCCTACCCATTCACGACAACAAAATCATCTAAAAACTTTTTAAAAAGCAGCAAATTATGTGGACTTCTGGCCCCTTTTTCGAAAAAAAACCCCAGATCGTATGTACTACAATCGACGAGAGAGAATGAAACTTGTTCGACAACTCGACCGTGAACGAGGCTAAAGATCGCTCTCATCATCACGTGACCACTTGAGATCCAATTCAACAGAATCATGTGACATACGGGAATGGTTGCAGTCGAGAATGAACAGAGGCGTGAGATATCATATCGGATGAGAGATGAAGTTATCAATTTTCACCCTATTTTCATGATTTTATCGGTGTAACGTGATTGTCTGAATATTATCCTGTCATTGATTCTTGATATAAAATAAAAATTAAAGTGTGCTTCAGCATGTATTTCTAGTAATGCAGTCACACTGGTTACTATCGTGACGTAGAGCTGTTGAATATTTTTCTTGAAACATCGCACATCTTTGGGGAAAATAAATATATTAAAAAAAAGAAAATAAAATATGCGAAACAGAAGTTCGGTTTGCATACAAGATTAAAAAACTAAAATGAAAACTCCGCAGTGATATTGCTTGAAAGTATTTTGATGTCTCGGAAAAAGATATGGATGCGATCAAATATTTTAAGATCGACATTGTTCCTTTAAATCAGAATTAAGTTCACTTGCCCTTTATTAATAGATAAAATTGGGCAATATCACGAAAGTGTGATGTCTGTTGGGCAAATCTTGTTTAGAACTTTTCATTAAAAATGCATTGAAATTCATTGAAATTCAAAACGTAATATATAGATATAACCTTTTACATATACATGTATACATAATAACATTTTAGTGGATTCCAATGAATATTTACAAGAAATTGGCATAGCAGACATTACGCTTTTGTGGAATGGCCCATTTATACATTTTCACCGATCAACATATTCGGACGCCAAATGAACAAGACTGTAGGCTATTTCATTGATTCAATTTTTATGTCGAATTCTTATGTCGAATTGTTGTCCCAGTGTCTGGACACCATTCAGCCGCTCAAGTTCGGCATCTTTCCATTTCAAATGTGTCGCTATTTTCGGAGTCCTTGACTGCTTGGTACTCCAATATATACTCCCGATTGTAATTAACATTAAGTGCTACGAGTAATCAAGACAATATCATGTCTACTCAAAAGCGATAGCCTTACAAACTCAAGAATACTTGGGCATTCTCCAAACTTGTAACATCATACCATCAACTCCATCGCGCATTCGAGCTCTGAAGCGAATCCAAAATGGCGCCGACCATTACTTATTGGACGATGAAGTATCAAATCATGGCAAGATCTAGCTGTTGCTGATATGCACACTTAGGAATAAAGTTAAAACTGCAACCAAATGTAACGCAGTGAGGCGTGTAATATTTGTCTGGTAATTCGACAGAAATGGTTACGAACTGGAAATATACCGCCATAATACATGCAAATAAGACCAACAGCTAAAGAGGCTGAAAATTTACCATCAACATCATGAATTTGATGTGATTTCACTTCTTCATCACGTTCAAATCAGAAATGGGTAAACAAAAGTATCTAATTCCATGACAGGATAATACAGGCATGAAAGCCGAAGGATGATACTAGTGCGACCTTGATTAATAATGTAACGAATAAACTGACAGATGGGGGATGCCATGATGAATATGAATGAGTGATTAGGCAGTGTCTTGGGAAAGATGCGACTCTTGAAGTCTTCCGGAGTAATGCATCACCTTATCTTCAATGGAAGGAATAACTGAACAAGAATCAAATACATGAAACAGCTTTTACACAGATATTAATGTCAAAAATTACTTATTAGATTGAATTTGCGTGAACAATAATAGGCTGTTTATAATGGAATTCAATAATTTTATAAGCCATATTGCGAATAACTATAATAACATTGTTCTTAACGACTTAATCCTGAACTTCGTCATATTAGTAACGCGAGAGACAAGTGATGGCAATGGTAGTAATTATGATGATGATGATGATGATGATGATGATGATGATGATGATGATGATGATGATGATGATGATGATGATGATACCGATGGTGGAAGTAGTTGAGAATGATGGTAGTGGTGGTGATGATGATGATGATGATGATGATGATGATGATGATGATGATGATTGTGGTGGTGGTGGTGGTGGTGGTGGTGCACGTGGTGTTGATGGTGGGAGCAGTTGTGGTGGTGGTGATGGTGGTGGTGATGATGGTGCTGGTGGTAGTGGTTATGATGATGATGATGATGATGGTGGTGGCGGTGGTGCTGGTGGTGCTGGTGATTGTAGTAGTCGTAGTGGTAGTGGTGGTAGTGGTGGTGGTGGTAGTGGTGGTAGTAGTGGTGGTGGTGATGGTAGTGGTGGTGGTGGTGGTACTGGGAGATGATTAGCTGTGATGATTGTGGTGACGGTGGTGGGATGGAAGTAATGGTGGTGATGGTAGTGATGGTGGTGGTGGTGGTGATGATGATGATGAAAATAATGAAATTGACGTGTAATTCAAAATTAAATGAAAAGATGACGGACAACTTCCCTAAACATCCGACCTTGTAGCAGCAAATCCTAAAAAATATTGTTATTCATGCCAATATACTTCAGATTAACGGTACCGGCTTTAAGATCCCCAAATGTTTTCATTGATCGTGAATCAGCCTCTTTGAATATTCGCTCAATTTACACCTTAGGGAACGACAAGTCTATAAAGAGACCATGAATATCATCATCTTGAGATGGAGATGATGTTTTCTTTTAATCTCTATCGATTGAGGAGAGGTGAAGAGGGGGACCTCAGGCTTAAATCAAGCGAGTGTCTTGCTCAGGAATAAAAATGATGGGAGATAAACGCTCGGGGTGCCCGTCTGTGTGTAGGGCACGCGTGAGAAGTCTTGCTTGAATTCAAAACCACTTAACTTTGGAGGAAGGGAAGATGTTGGTTATTGGTGTTTGGTGGTGAAGATGTGCATCTATTTCAATGTTTGGGACTGTATGCATACCCCAAGGAAGGAACATGCCCATGTAAATGTCTGGTCAATTTTTGTTGGACGAGCAGGAGGAGGGGTATCTGCAAAGGCATCATCTGAAAATGTATCTGGGGCACTTTCAACAAGAAAATAGATGTCAGGAGAAAATTATTCTCTTCAGGTTGCAGGACTGTCACGTTACATTTCATAAAAACATAAAATATCTAGGACATGAATCGATTTACTCTTGAAAAATCTGCCCCACTTCTCTGTTTTATGAAATAAATCTGGGTTCGTGACGGTGTATACCGTTTGCTGGTGGACAATATTTCAAGTTGATAGATATCTAGCGCGAAGGCAATTAAAGAAATTGATAAGATTAAGATATAAATCCTCTGACCAGTGCGCTTGCTCTTATCTCAGGCAATATTGCCTTTTCCAACCATGAAGTCCTGCAATGTAAAGTCATGAAAGCTGTTCACAAATACATGAATATTCAAATGTCTTTTTATTTACATTAAAGCAATATGATTTGAGTCTCATATTTACTGCCAGTTTCAAAGCTATGTTTACAGTGTAAAGTCTCAATCTCATACTCGGTGCGTTGGTAAAATACCATTCGTGAGTTTCGGTAAATTTTGCAGGATATTTGTGTCACCAATAATGTATTAATGTGGTGATTCACAAACAAATCTTTCAAATTTACAATGCATTCATTTCGCATAAACCATCGCTAGGCTTGGAACGAAGGTTAGTATAGTGCCTTCATTTTGATCACAAGTCAGATCTTTGGAAAGAGTCTCCATATTTCAAATTTACAATACATTATATACCAATACAGATGAAGAACTCATTTGCCAGCATGCAAAATGAATTGGTAATATATGGGTATGTTCCATTTCATCATTTTCTCATTTTCGCAGAATCAATCTGCGATGATATACAAGCATGATGGAATTTCTGTTGCCCGAATAGCTGCATGCTTTGTGGGATTTTCAATCTAAGATTGATTAGTTCTTGAAAACAAAATATATATCTCCTGTTTTATGGTGTATTATCTCGTTATTAATCAACATCTTAAGATCCACCGACCGGAATCTTCATAGAACCATTCCAGAAAGGTGTTAGAATAACACCAGTTTGGAATCGAATCAGTATAGGTATCCAGTCATCGACTGATGTTAATTGTTCAGGGCTTTAAACATCACCAGTTGGAGAAAAAAAATATATTAAATGGTACCTAACTTGTGTTGTTTAAACACTTTTCTATTGGGGTCCTATATATAGATTCCGGTTGGTGTTAAATTTAACACCAGATTTTTTGCAGTGCAGTATACCCTTGGAGTTAGGAGCGAGAGCAGAAAAAACTTTAACAAATCTACATTCACTTCTTATTGTTTATTCCTCGTGTTTTGTTTTTTTGTTTCCTCTTATTTTCTACAAATCGTACAATTTCATTTAAAATACACCCCCCCCCCCAAAAAAAAAAACTAAACTAAAAAGGGGGGAAGCAGCAAAATTGACACCGCACAAAACAAAACAAAACAATTTTGAGCGTCCTGTAAAATTTGTCAGAGTATTGGAGGGGAGGATATAACGGATAGCAAACATATGGGAGGGGGTAAAAAGTAATCTCGAAAAATGTCATAATCACGTGACCAGTCCCAATGTCGAGTGGTTCTACCTTGAAGGTTTGATCAGAACACAAAAACATTGATCACGCACGAAACACCACTCGCATCCTGACTCATAAGTACATAGCTCTGGGTTCATCTATTCAACGATCTGTGGGCCCAGGCAGCCACCCTCCAAATTTGATCTGCAGAATGCTGGTGGAAAACCGCTTTCCCCGTCGATCAATAAGTCATCTTGAGCTAATGTACTTCAAGGTGAAAAATTACACCAGGTTAGGGAATTAGAAACATGGTGGGGGAATGAAGGGAAACTATAAAAGCTCAATCATCTCCAGGATGAAGAAAAAAAGATGCACAGTGGCAGTTTGACAGTTTGAGGGACGCAAATACACGCACAATGTTGTAACCACACACGTCGCGGTTCCAATATAGACATGGAGGGAATTGATTAAACATATGGGTACTTCATATATGATGCAGGGAAATTGATGTATGTCAGGTTAATGAATGTTTATCATCATAATTTGCAGGTGAAATGATCCATCCATTGATTAGAGCAGTCATCTCATATGTCTAACATACCTTTGAGAAGCTTGATTCGAACGAATGTTTACCCAGAAAAAAAAATCAATGTGGAATAAAGGCTTCTATTCTAATCGCAGTTTTTTTTGTGTGAAATGGCATATAATAATCGTGTCTACATGAAATGACATGAATGATATTTAAGTCCCTATTCATCTTTCACGATACCGGGAAAACTATTCTATCATAAGTCCAAAAACCTTTTATCAATTAACCCGTAATTTTGGTCCTATTCATGTTTCTCTTGGGGGGTGATAAATATACATTCTAAAGATGACATTACGCCTTTATGTTGACTAGCCATATATATTTCGTGATTTTTTGCCGCCAAATAACTTCCTCTCTGCTTTCCCACACGGAGAGCGGTCCCCATTCATGTATACCCGTCATAGATCTGTTGCTATGGCTGACAATTGTTTAACCACGTTGCCAAGGGTGCCCTGACAACAGAGCATTCTTCCGGGGTCAAATGCCAGTCCCACACGAAGCGTACAAAATCCAAGCGCCAAATTTAAGAAATACAATATACTAAACTTGGGCATGTTACTTTGTGTTCCTTTCAGCGTTTTGATGATCACTTGCCAAGTTATTCTATTCTCTTACGCATACGTTTATTATAATCATTTCCAGCATAGATTGATACACTAGCTTTTTTATATTGGTACAAACTTATAAAAACTTTTAAAATTGGTCAAAGATTAAGTTGAAGCTAACGCCTTTATATGCTTGATATTCAGAAAGATGATGTCCACACAAATTCCGATTACGAACAAATTTGTCCATTTTCATCTGAATTTTTGGCGCAAAATTCTTCCACTTCAGGTCAAAATGTTCATTAGTCATTGATGCAGACTTGCGTCAACTGTCTCAATTTTTTAGTAGATGACAGACATGCTTTCTGACGCCCAACGGAATAGCAATTGGCGCACGAAAAAAAAAACACAATAAGGTAATTGTGTCTTCAGTGTAAAAATTTGGTGCATGAACCTCCAATTAACCTAATCAAAATGATGTATATTGGTATCTGTTATTTTTAAAACAGAAAAAAGGAAATCAAAACAAGAAACAAAGTGACTTACCTGATAAAGTTATGCTTATGCTTATTGTAGCTTCCAAGAGCGATGAGAACCCCTTGACCAAGAGAGTAGGAGAAAAAGATCTGAGTCGCAGCATCCATCCAAACCTACATCAAAGAGAACAAATATATTTATGTAAGTTATTCTTCTTTTTTTTTCATTTTATATGAGTTTTTGTTTGTATTCTAATCTTCCCGGTTTTATATGACAATTGTGATTTCCTGACCATTGAATTCAATACAAGCTATTAATATAAGAATAGTGTGGTCATAATACAGTCCGACGGAGTTCATAAAGACATATGGCTGTATGGTAGGACAATTTCTTCTTCAAAGAATAATTATTCTAAGTTTGTTTTGATTTTTCATTTTGCGTAAAAACATTAACACAGAATAGAAAGATGGTTTAATCTTGACTGAATGGATGAAATATCTCACATCTATCAACAGACAGGCTCAGTTTCTCGTTTGATGAACCATGCATAATTCAACATTTAATTTAACGTTGTGACACTTGAATCAGCTACATGGAACACCATGTCCCTAGCAAAACCCAATCTCCATTCTACATTTCAACCACAAATTATTTTCGTGGATTCATATTTGTTCTCATGATGTTCTCTGAAATAAAGAAACAGAGATGACAAAACAAAAGTCAAAGAGACTGCTTTTTATTTTTTTTTCAATACCGCTATCCCCGACTCAAAGCACTACACATTCTTAGAAAAATGGGGCAATATGGAACGGCTACGTCCCATTTTTTAATCCTCGAAAAGGGGTCAACAAAATGGTCTTTATACGTGACAATGAACCTTAATTAGTTAAATGAAGAGCATAAAAAGGTAAAAAACTTGATGTTTAGGGAATTTCAAACCCCTCAGGAAACCTTCAAAGGTTAAGACCCATTTTTTCTAGGCATGGTCTGTTATATCCATCATCTCGGTCCCATGAAATAATTTGTTCTGCACAAGATTGTTTATTAGCATGAAAATCCGATCGGACTACCAGATGTACGCCACGGCGCACCACGAGACCCCATCCAACACAATGAAAATACCTCACAAATCTACACGCCTAATTCAGATGCATGATCCTAATATTGTGCTGAGAGAAAGGAAAGGAATTAAAAATCAAATGCCAGTCTCCGTAACAAGATTCAACATGGAAAATGCATGGATTGAGAGTGATACACCGCCTTGTGACCCCATTGTTTAGCTCTATACATCACTGATGGAATTTGAAGGGAAAATAAGCTGGCAAATCTATCAATCCGTATTTCTGGGGCTTGAAAAACAAAGCTGGAACTGTGTGATGTATTGGAAGTGACTTTTAATCGATATTCAGTGCGTAGGTATCATGTCTCATTACCAATTTGATATTTTGTTTGATAGTGAAGAATGATCCTCAATAGAGAGATGCAGTAATCTTTTCTGGGTTATTGGGAAGGGCAAAAGTCTTTTTTTTTTCGCTAGATAAGCATGATGGTGATTTTACACACTGATAAATGCCCATCCCAACATAAATTAACTTTTAATTTAGTACACAGCATGAAATTATAAAAATCATATTTATGCAAATACTAAATCTAATCCTGCACATAAATTTGAAAATATTTATACATTTATAAGTTTAGACTGAGATCATAATTAACTTTATTCTCAAAATCCGAATTGTTTAAAGGCAATTTGGGGTTTGACGATTTGCTTTTTCAAATGGGCGTGTAAATTGGTATGCGCGCATGTGCGACAAATTTGGTTTTCAACCCGGGTTCTTTTTCATTAATTAAGTTAATTCCACGATACAAGGTATCCATTTTTTCTATTCCGGATCCCAAAATGAACGAATGACGAACAACATGGGAATGGGGAGAACGCACCTGTAAACGCTGTAATATCAAACTTTCTTCAGTGCCCCGTTTTGGCGGGAAACGTGCACAAAAAGGCGCGAACGAAAACCCAACTTCCCACAACCCGGCTAAAGTGCATTGGTATGCAAGGACATGGTGGGAGTTTGAGTGTTCTTCAACATGCACGGCGTATGCTCGAAAGCGTTTGATGTTTACAACGAATATTGAATACCAATTATCTGCAACGCTTGGCGCATGTAATGTCATATAACAATGTCATTTCACATCGATTTAAGGCACCGGTCACAATCAAAGAGACCCGGAAGCAACACGATTCAACACGACCCTTTGTTAATTCACAGTTAAATGCCTCAGAACAAAGAGACATGTCGAATCGCGTTGCTTCCGGAGCCCTATGTGACCGGGGCTAAAAACTTAAAATGCGCGGGAACGAAGGGTTCGTAAGTATTTGATGTTGTGGATCAAAATGCCTTCATGAAATATGGGGGTGGAAAATTGAGCATTGTGTTTTTTTCTTCTGACAAGGGGAAAGTATATTTGCACCGGAGCACCAATGGTCAATGCAAATAATAGCGTGATGAGGAGGAAATATGATACCATACCGATGACTCCATATAGCCCAATCATTATTATTTAAGAACGTATAAGCAAACTTGCTCAACATTTCAAGATGTTCGCCCGTTGGAAATCAATTTCCATAAGAATCGTTAGGCAGTCAAGATTTCGTGGAAATAGACCAAAATAAAAGGAATGGTTAAGGAATTATTTATAAAAATATTTTGTTAATGTCAAAAATATTGTTTAAAAAAAATCAAGTGTATTAATTCAAAAATATATCATAATTCCAAACACAAAAATGTATGGAAATATGAAATTAAAATTTCGTCTTGAACGTCAGTATAAATTGTAAAAGTCACAAGATTTTAGCTTTCTTCATTGGAAGAAGTATGATGATGAACTACATATCAGAATAGACGGTGATTTTATACAATTTCTTCAATCATTAGGAGCCAGCCTTCTTTACAAGCATCGCTTCTTTGCTGGCCTCTATTTTTCATTTCTTTTGTAATATTAGTTATTTTGCATCATTATTTATGACGGTATTATTTGATCTATGAAAGGAATTGAAAAAATAAAATGATCTGATTTCATATGATTTGAAAGTTAGACCAGACTATCTTAACATCTTCCTTAGATAGTACATCCCACATACACCACACATCAACTATATTTGTATGGGAGTACATTTCATTTTGTATGTTATCCACGCTTGTGATTAAACAACCTATTGGCAAAATTATAATTTTCATAGAGTGTTTCACACAAACTCACACACACACACATCCACACAAAAAACAAACAAAGAAAACAGTATAAAACGAACATATAACATGCCTTGTTCCTTTTGCTTAGCCATCGTTTTTCTAGAGGTAACAACATTTGCGATTTAGGATTACATTAATCAACTTGATATTATTTTAACTCTTTATTCAGAATAATACAGCTCTTACTTTTGTGTAGCTTCATGCACTGTCAATATGTCTACATTTTCCAATTCATACTTTTGTTATATCACATGAAATTCAAGTAGAATGTCATCAAACTTTGTATGTATAGAATTGTATTTCTCTTTTTCATATGAATAACGTATTTTTTTTTAGATCAATGAAGTTTAATGAATAAATTGCCAAATTTCCATATCCATTTCCAATGTAAAAATGGGATAGGCAGGAAAATGAAATGTAATAAAATGAAAATTGAAAATATTAAAGAGTGATAGAATATGAAGTTCGTTTCATTGTCGTATAATAGTTTCTGACGCGTCCATCTCGCCTGGCTAGGCACTACGGCCATGCTGCTGAGCTGATGACACGCAAGTATAGCAAGCTTAGGAGCTGACTCGTGTCAAAATGCTTTGAAAATACTTTCCATCATCACTCAATGTGGAGGGATGGATGCACTACATGCCATCAATTTAGAATCGTAAGAAAACAGAGGACGATGAAATGTTTTTCTTCAGAGTTGTGAGGAGTGAAGTGTTTTGCAGGGCAGTCCGCAAAGACTGAAACTCAGGATCTCAGTGTATTGAAAGGAACCTTTTCATTAATTTGGTACAAATTTAATCTGCAGCGATTTGATACCAAAATTAGTAATTTAAAGTGTTCTGTTTAAATGTACAGGTAAATGCTGTTGGAATGTCCATTAAAAATTACTACTAATTGTGACCTTGCTTGTTTTAAACATATTTTCGAATGCAACTTCAGTGTCCTAGCTTTGTATTGCTATTTGTAACTGAGTTTGAAATGAAAACAAACATTATAGAGGTACCCATTCGTATCAAAATAAAAACTAAACGATTTAATCATAATCAAGAACCAAATAATAACCAACCACAGAAATGCATGGGGAAGATTATATTTAAAAAAATCTAGAATCATTAGTGTAGCATATAACAAGAGGTTTATTTTGTATTTGGGGTAATATAAGTCGGAATCGTTCTTTCTTCCATTATATTCACTTCAATAAAATGAAGAAACTCATGCTACCCATTCATTTTGATCACCTTGTATACACAGACAAGTCTCATTTGGATCTCCTCATGACAAATGATGAACTTCTGGTGGCTTAGGTATTGTCATACTGCATCTCCTGAAACAATATTGCGCCAATAATTTGGGTATCGATGGTGAAAAAACCCCGTTTTTTCTTCCATAATACTCACTTCGATGAAAAGGAGAATCAGATAAAAGCCTAATTTTGATCTCCACATTACAAATGATAAACTACGGTGTTTTAGGTATTGTCATACTACATCTCCTGAAATAATATTGCGCCAATCATTGGAGTATAGAATGTCTACCTGTCTAGCTGAAGATCTGTCGCGTCAAAAATTGAGACGGTCCATTGGATTGAAAAGGTTTTGGTTGATTGAGAAACCCAAAGATCAGTTACACTTCGTCGAACGAGCATTTTCCAGATGGAAACATCTGCCTCAAAATAACATTATTCTTGAGCAATTGCACAGCACTTAACCATGGACACCTCCTCTTAATCAATAATAAAACGATTTGTAAGGTACGTTTCCATTGAATAAAGAAAGATGTTTTCACTGCTAACATGTGTTCAGTTGACTTGAAAGAATTGCATACATTATTAAGGTAAAGATAGACATGTACTTGTCTCTAGGAATCATGGCCCATTTTTTTCTCTCTATTTATTCATCGTTCCTTTCAGCTGGATAATATTTTTGATAGGTAAGTTTTATTGTCCTTTTTTTATAACACCTCTACAAGGTCTCGCGTTATTTACATATTTGCATATATGGCGTATCAATCCTATGATACATTGAACAAGTTAAACTAATCAATCGAAAATTAATAGAATGGACACAAATCGATTACACTGGGTTAGAAATTGTTTTTTCATAAAACATACAATTTCAGATATTGACAAATGGCAAAATTGGCACTTAATCTTCCCATCAGAAATCGTGACAATCGTGATAATATTTTGGACACGTAACAACTTAGTTTTCTAAGAGAGAGATGGGGCACATTGTGGGCGCATGTATTCCATACCACATCTTTCCTATATCAGCTTTTTCTCATTTTAGAAAATTATCATCATGTTTGCAAAAAAATTGGGTTATACTGAAGTCCTTCTCCTTCTCCCACCCTTTGGCGAAATGGCAGAAGAATCAAAAGCCCTTTATCCCGAGTCATACATGTTCCCAAGTGGTATTTATACACTGATCACTAAACGCCCTGTTCTATTATACGCCATGACAGTGAACACAAAAAAATAAGTTTCTTGTGGGCTGCTCACGAACCGCTGGGTTTTGCACAAAATTCGTCGCAAGTCCAAAATAACGATAATCCAATGCAAGTTTGTAACACGTAGTTCAATGAGATACCAGTGATCTTGTTCTCAGGACAGTTCTTAGAGCACCGATGAAGCAGTGTAGTAGTAGATGGGAGAGGGGGTATATTTTGGAGGTTGTGTACACAATGGAGTCAATTCTCGCATTACGGCGAGGGGGCAAATTGAAGTATATGGCAATAGGAGATGGGGGCAAAAAGCTCAAATAACAAGACAAACCCTAGAAAGGTAGAGTAACTTCTGAATTATTGGCACAACTCATGTAGTGGTTTAGGTCAATATCAGATATAGTACCCACCTTTTTCCGTTGCACAAACGATACGTGGTCACTGGGCTTTTAATCAGGATAGTTAGTCGCTTTATCGATTTGGTTGGGTTGGTGATGATGAATTTAGAATTTAAAGGCGTTTCTTATTCAATTCTGAATATTTACGTAACAGTTGATTTTCCATATGAATAAAAAGAATATTGCAATTGAATGATTTTTGTGTTGGGTGGATAAATAATTGAATAATTCTTGCCTTATCCCAACATGGACAAAAATCATTCAAATGACAAAAATCATTCAATTAGTATTTACGCAGTACCTACTGCTATAACACGAATCGAGCCCGCCACTTCCATCGGCTCTCGGTGGTCTAGTGGTAAGACACCTGTCATCAGGATATCGTGTGTTCGATTCCTATCCGAGAATGCTTGAGATTTTTTTCTCAGCTTCTCGGTAAAGCACTGTCAATCAGTGCTTATCCATGTTGGGATAAGGCAGGAATTATTCAATTAAAAAAATATTATACACCAATCTGGCTAGTCATCTCATATTTAGTAAATTTAAATTTTGAAATATATTCAAAAGACCGCCGCCACATTTGAATTTTGAGAAAATCAGAATACATATCATCTCTCAGCATGCTCAGAAATCATTGATATTCCATTTAAAATGAGCATGATGTGAACAAAAAATGTGACAAGAGAATGAAAAGAGCAGGGTCGAATATCTTACCCCATTCATGAATCTTGGTCATTGTTATTGTATGATAACCAGGAGTATAATCAGAATATGATATCAATAACCCGAAGCTATACAATCTCATCGGCCGAATAATAAATTTCAGCGCAAGTTTATTGGATTATAGTCAATATCATACCCCAAGGAAATGGTCTTAGCAAAACCCCACACAAGGGGCAGAAATCAGCCGCCCCCTTTATCGCATGAGCGCAATTTAAGATAATTTCATTTAAACATTATTCCCAAAGTTTGGGGATATCGTCGCCTAATGAAATCATCGCGAGGGTTGAAGCAGTGGGAAAGGTTACAAACGAAAGATTTGGGCAACANAGAACTTTATTACCAAAAAATTGAATATAATAAAATACAAACATGTATATATCACAAAACATTGGTAAAAGGACACCAAGAAATAGCAAAACTGCTAGAAGGGTATGGCGCCCAGGTTCATTAAGTAAAATATACTTAAGCACACAAAATAATATAATATTGATATGATACAACCCTGATATAAGAAGTAATAATGATGGATTATATAATAGATGAGTACGTACAATGAATATCTACAAAAGTCCTGTTTCTTTAACATGTATTTATCTAAGAAATGCTTTTAGTATCTGCATAGAACAAGTGGAAAGGGTATTTTTCTCTTATATATTTTGGTAAACTGTTCCAGACTTCAGATTCAGATTTCATTCCGGATTTCATTGATGTCCAATTTTTATGTCGATTTATATGTCCAATTGTTGTCCCAGTGTCTGGACACCATTCAGCCGCTCAAGTTCGGCATCTTTCCATTTCAAATGTGTCGCTATTTTCGGAGTCCTTGACTGCTTGGTACTCCAATATATACTCCCGATTGTAATTAACATTAAGTGCTACGAGTAATCAAGACAATATCATGTCTACTCAAAAGCGATAGCCTTACAAACTCAAGAATTCTTGGGCGTTCTCCAAACTTGTAACATCATACCATCAACTCCATCGCGCATTCGAGCTCTGAAGCGAATCCAAAATGGCGCCGACCATTACTTATTGGACGATGAAGTATCAAATCATGGCAAGATCTAGCTGTTGCTGACATGCACACTTAGGAATAAAGTTAAAGGTGCAAATAAATGCAACGCCGGGAGCACCCATTTGGGTGTAATATTTGTCTGGTAATTCGACAGAAATGGTTACGAACTGGAAATATACCGCCATAATACATGCAAATAAGACCAACAGCTAAAGAGGCTGAAAATTTACCATCAACATCATGAATTTGATGTGATTTCACTTCTTCATCACGTTCAAATCAGAAATGGGTAAACAAAAGTATCTAATTCCATGACAGGATAATACAGGCATGAAAGCCGAAGGATGATACTAGTGCGACCTTGATTAATAATGTAACGAATAAACTGACAGATGGGGGATGCCATGATGAATATGAATGAGTGATTAGGCAGTGTCTTGGGAAAGATGCGACTCTTGAAGTCTTCCGGAGTAATGCATCACCTTATCTTCAATGGAAGGAATAACTGAACAAGAATCAAATACATGAAACAGCTTTTACACAGATATTAATGTCAAAATTTACTTATTAGATTGAATTTGCGTGAACAATAATAGGCTGTTTATAATGGAATTCAATAATTTTATAAGCCATATTGCGAATAACTATAATAACATTGTTCTTAACGACTTAATCCTGAACTTCGTCATATTAGTAACGCGAGAGACAAGTGATGGCAATGGTAGTAATTATGATGATGATGATGATGATGATGATGATGATGATGATGATGATGATGATGATGATGATGATGATGATGATACCGATGGTGGAAGTAGTTGAGAATGATGGTAGTGGTGGTGATGATGATGATGATGATGATGATGATGATGATGATGATGATGATTGTGGTGGTGGTGGTGGTGGTGGTGGTGCACGTGGTGTTGATGGTGGGAGCAGTTGTGGTGGTGGTGATGGTGGTGGTGATGATGGTGCTGGTGGTAGTGGTTATGATGATGATGATGATGATGGTGGTGGCGGTGGTGCTGGTGGTGCTGGTGATTGTAGTAGTCGTAGTGGTAGTGGTGGTAGTGGTGGTGGTGGTAGTGGTGGTAGTAGTGGTGGTGGTGATGGTAGTGGTGGTGGTGGTGGTACTGGGAGATGATTAGCTGTGATGATTGTGGTGACGGTGGTGGGATGGAAGTAATGGTGGTGATGGTAGTGATGGTGGTGGTGGTGGTGATGATGATGATGAAAATAATGAAATTGACGTGTAATTCAAAATTAAATGAAAAGATGACGGACCCCTTCCCTAAACATCTGAACTTGTATCAGCAAATCCTAAAAATATTGTTATTCATGCCAATATACTTCTGATTAACGGTACCGGCTTTAAGATCCCCAAATGTTTTCATTGATCGTGAATCAGCCTCTTTGAATATTCGCTCAATTTACACCTTAGGGAACGACAAGTCTATAAAGAGACCATGAATATCATCATCTTGAGATGGAGATGATGTTTTCTTTTAATCTCTATCGATTGAGGAGAGGTGAAGAGGGGGACCTCAGGCTTAAATCAAGCGAGTGTCTTGCTCAGGAATAAAAATGATGGGAGATAAACGCTCGGGGTGCCCGTCTGTGTGTAGGGCACGCGTGAGAAGTCTTGCTTGAATTCAAAACCACTTAACTTTGGAGGAAGGGAAGATGTTGGTTATTGGTGTTTGGTGGTGAAGATGTGCATCTATTTCAATGTTTGGGACTGTATGCATACCCCAAGGAAGGAACATGCCCATGTAAATGTCTGGTCAATTTTTGTTGGACGAGCAGGAGGAGGGGTATCTGCAAAGGCATCATCTGAAAATGTATCTGGGGCACTTTCAACAAGAAAATAGATGTCAGGAGAAAATTATTCTCTTCAGGTTGCAGGACTGTCACGTTACATTTCATAAAAACATAAAATATCTAGGACATGAATCGATTTACTCTTGAAAAATCTGCCCCACTTCTCTGTTTTATGAAATAAATCTGGGTTCGTGACGGTGTATACCGTTTGCTGGTGGACAATATTTCAAGTTGATAGATATCTAGCGCGAAGGCAATTAAAGAAATTGATAAGATTTAGATATAAATCCTCTGACCCGTGCGCTTGCTCTTATCTCAGGCACTATTGCCTTTTCCAACCATGGAGTCCTGCAATGTAAAGTCATGTAAGCTGTTCACAAATACATGAATATTCAAATGTCTTTTTATTTACATTAAAGCAATATGGTTTGAGTCTCATATTTACTGCCAGTTTCAAAGCTATGTTTACAGTGTAAAGTCTCAATCTCATACTCGGTGTGTTGGTAAAATACCATTTGAGAGTTTCGGTAAATTTTGCATGATATTTGTGTCACCAATAATTTATCAATTTGGTAATTCACAAACAAATCTTTCAAATTCGCAATGCATTTATTTTGCATAAACACTCGCTAGGCTTGAAACGAAGGTTAGTAGTGGCTTCCTTTTGATCACAAGTCAGATCTTTGGAAAGAGTCTCCATATTTCAAATTTATTATACATTTTATTCCAATACAGATGAAGAACTCATTTGCCAGCATGCAAAATGAATTGGTAATATATGGGTATGTTCCATTTCATCATTTTCTCATTTTCACAGAATCAATCTGCGATGATAATACAAGCATGATGGAATTTCTGTTGCCCGAATAGCTGCATGCTTTGTGGGATTTTCAATCTAAGTTTGATTAGTTATTGAAAACAATAAAACATCTTCCGTTTGTACAAGGTATGTAATCTCGTGATTAAACAACGTCTTAAGCTCCACCAACCGGAATCTTTATATAGAACCACCCCAGAAAGGTGTTAAGTTAACACCAGTTTGGAATCAAATCAATATATCCAAACACCGACAGATGTTGTTTAGGGCCTTAAACATCACCAGTTGGAAAAGAAATATATTAAATGGATTCCAAACTGGTGTTATTTTAACACTTTTCTGGTGTGGTCCTATATAGATTCCGGTTGGTGTTAAATTTAACACCAGATTTTTTGCAGTGCAGTATACCCTTGGAGTTAGGAGCGAGAGCAGAAAAAACTTTAACAAATCTACATTCACTTCTTATTGTTTATTCCTCGTGTTTTGTTTTTGTTTTGTTTCCTCTTACTTTCTAAGAATCGCACAATTTCACTTAAAAATACAACCCCTAAAAAAAATAACCTAAAAAGTGGAACAAAGCAACAAAATTGACACCCCACAAAACAAAACAATGAGCGGTCTGTAAAATTTGACAGAATATTGGAGGAGATGACAACGGAAAGCAAACATAGGCTAGGGGAGGGGGTAACAAGTAATATCGAAAAATGTCATAATCACGTGACCAGTCCCAATGTCGAGTGGTTCTACCTTGAAGGTTTGATCAGAACACAAAACATTGATCACGAAACACCACTCGCATCCTGACTCATAAGTACATAGCTCTGGGTTCATCTATTCAACGTTCTGTGGGCCCAGGCAGCCACCCTCCAAATTTGATCTGCAGAATGCTGGTGGAAAATCGCTTTCCCCGTCGATCAATAAGTCATCTTGAGCTAATGTACTTCAAGGTGAAAAATTACACCAGGTTAGGGAATTAGAAACATGGTGGGGGAATGAAGGGAAACTATAAAAGCTCAATCATCTCCAGGATGAAGAAAAAAAGATGCACAGTGGCAGTTTGAGGGACGCAAATACACGCACAATGTTGTAACCACACACGTCGCGGTTCCAATATAGACATGGAGGGAATTGATTAAACATATGGGTACTTCATATATGATGCAGGGAAATTGATGTATGTCAGGTTAATGAATGTTTATCATCATAATTTGCAGGTGAAATGATCCATCCATTGATTAGAGCAGTCATCTCATATGTCTAACATACCTTTGAGAAGCTTGATTCGAACGAATGTTTACCCAGAAAAAAAAATCAATGTGGAATAAAGGCTTCTATTCTAATCGCAGTTTTTTTTGTGTGAAATGGCATATAATAATCGTGTCTACATGAAATGACATGAATGATATTTAAGTCCCTATTCATCTTTCACGATACCGGGAAAACTATTCTATCATAAGTCCAAAAACCTTTTATCAATTAACCCGTAATTTTGGTCCTATTCATGTTTCTCTTGGGGGGTGATAAATATACATTCTAAAGATGACATTACGCCTTTATGTTGACTAGCCATATATATTTCGTGATTTTTTGCCGCCAAATAACTTCCTCTCTGCTTTCCCACACGGAGAGCGGTCCCCATTCATGTATACCCGTCATAGATCTGTTGCTATGGCTGACAATTGTTTAACCACGTTGCCAAGGGTGCCCTGACAACAGAGCATTCTTCCGGGGTCAAATGCCAGTCCCACACGAAGCGTACAAAATCCAAGCGCCAAATTTAAGAAATACAATATACTAAACTTGGGCATGTTACTTTGTGTTCCTTTCAGCGTTTTGATGATCACTTGCCAAGTTATTCTATTCTCTTACGCATACGTTTATTATAATCATTTCCAGCATAGATTGATACACTAGCTTTTTTATATTGGTACAAACTTATAAAAACTTTTAAAATTGGTCAAAGATTAAGTTGAAGCTAACGCCTTTATATGCTTGATATTCAGAAAGATGATGTCCACACAAATTCCGATTACGAACAAATTTGTCCATTTTCATCTGAATTTTTGGCGCAAAATTCTTCCACTTCAGGTCAAAATGTTCATAAGTCGTTGATGCAGACTTGCGTCAACTGTCTCAATTTTTTAGTAGATGACAGACATGCTTTCTGACGCCCAACGGAATAGCAATTGGCGCATGAAAAAAAAACCCACAATAAGGTAATTGTGTCTTCAGTGTAAAAATTTGGTGCATGAACCTCCAATTAACCTAATCAAAATGATGTATATTGGTATCTGTTATTTTTAAAACAGAAAAAAGGAAATCAAAACAAGAAACAAAGTGACTTACCTGATAAAGTTATGCTTATGCTTATTGTAGCTTCCAAGAGCGATGAGAACCCCTTGACCAAGAGAGTAGGAGAAAAAGATCTGAGTCGCAGCATCCATCCAAACCTACATCAAAGAGAACAAATATATTTATGTAAGTTATTCTTCTTTTTTTTTCATTTTATATGAGTTTTTGTTTGTATTCTAATCTTCCCGGTTTTATATGACAATTGTGATTTCCTGACCATTGAATTCAATACAAGCTATTAATATAAGAATAGTGTGGTCATAATACAGTCCGACGGAGTTCATAAAGACATATGGCTGTATGGTAGGACAATTTCTTCTTCAAAGAATAATTATTCTAAGTTTGTTTTGATTTTTCATTTTGCGTAAAAACATTAACACAGAATAGAAAGATGGTTTAATCTTGACTGAATGGATGAAATATCTCACATCTATCAACAGACAGGCTCCGTTTCTCGTTTGATGAACCATGCATAATTCAACATTTAATTTAACGTTGTGACACTTGAATCAGCTACATGGAACACCATGTCCCTAGCAAAACCCAATCTCCATTCTACATTTCAACCACAAATTATTTTCGTGGATTCATATTTGTTCTCATGATGTTCTCTGAAATAAAGAAACAGAGATGACAAAACAAAAGTCAAAGAGACTGCTTTTTTTTTTCAATACCGTTATCCCCGACTCACTACACATTCTTAGAAAAATGGGGCAATATGAAACGACTACATCCCATTTTTTAATCCTCGAAACTGCGAAAAGGGGTCAATAATATGGTCTTTATACGTGGCAATGAACCTTAATTAGTTAAATGAAGAGCATAAAAAGGTAAAAAACTTGATGTTTAGGGAATTTCAAACCCCTCAGGAAACCTTCAAAGGTTAAGACCCATTTTTTCTAGGCATGGTCTGTTATATCCATCATCTCGGTCCCATGAAATAATTTGTTCTGCACAAGATTGTTTATTAGCATGAAAATCCGATCGGACTACCAGATGTACGCCACGGCGCACCACGAGACCCCATCCAACACAATGAAAATACCTCACAAATCTACACGCCTAATTCAGATGCATGATCCTAATATTGTGCTGAGAGAAAGGAAGGGAATTAAAAATCAAATGCCAGTCTCCGTAACAAGATTCAACATGGAAAATGCATGGATTGAGAGTGATACACCGCCTTGTGACCCCATTGTTTAGCTCTATACATCACTGATGGAATTTGAAGGGAAAATAAGCTGGCAAATCTATCAATCCGTATTTCTGGGGCTTGAAAAACAAAGCTGGAACTGTGTGATGTATTGGAAGTGACTTTTAATCGATATTCAGTGCGTAGGTATCATGTCTCATTACCAATTTGATATTTTGTTTGATAGTGAAGAATGATCCACAACAGAGAGATGCAGTAATCTTTTCTGGGTTATTGGGAAGGGCAAAAGTCTTTTTTTTTTCGCTAGATAAGCATGATGGTGATTTTACACACTGATAAATGCCCATCCCAACATAAATTAACTTTTAATTTAGTACACAGCATGAAATTATTAAAATCATGTTTATGCAAATACTAAATCTAGTCCTGCACATAAATTTGAAAATATTTATACATTTATAAGTTTCGACTGAGATCATAATTAACTTTATTCTTAAAATCTGAATTGTTTAAAGGCAATTTGGGGTTTGACGATTTGCTTTTTCAAATGGGCGTGTAAATTGGTATGCGCGCATGTGCGACAAATTTGGTTTTCAACCCGGGTTCTTTTTCATTAATTAAGTTAATTCCACGATACAAGGTATCCATTTTTTCTATTCCGGATCCCAAAATGAACGAATGACGAACAACATGGGAATGGGGAGAACGCACCTGTAAACGCTGTAATATCAA
The DNA here is from genome assembly GCA_036244855.1 of Temnopleurus reevesii. NCBI lineage: Eukaryota > Metazoa > Echinodermata > Echinoidea > Temnopleuroida > Temnopleuridae > Temnopleurus > Temnopleurus reevesii. The sequence continues at coordinate 53,086 of BQKZ01003753.1, forward strand.
ACTTTCTTCAGTGCCCCGTTTTGGCGGGAAACGTGCTCAAAAAGGCGCGAACGAAAACCCAACTTCCCACAACCCGGCTAAAGTGCATTGGTATGCAAGGACATGGTGGGAGTTTGAGTGTTCTTCAACATGCACGGCGTATGCTCGAAAGCGTTTGATGTTTACACCGAATATTGAATACCAATTATCTGCAACGCTTGGCGCATGTAATGTCATATAACAATGTCATTTCACATCGATTTAAGGCGCCGGTCACAATCGTAGAGACCCGGAAGCAACACGGTTCAACACGACCCTTTGTTAATTCACAGTTAACTGCCTCAGAACAAAGAGTCATGTCGAATCGCGTTGCTTCCGGCGCCCTATGTGACCGGGGCTAAAAACTTAAAATGCGCGGGAACGAAGGGTTCGTAAGTATTTGATGTTGTGGATCAAAATGCCTTCATGAAATATGGGGGTGGAAAATTGAGCATTTTTTTTTTCTTTTTGACAAGGGGAATGTATATTTGCACCGGGGCACCAATGGTCAATGCAAATAATAGCGTGATGAGGAGGAAATATGATACCATACCGATGACTCCATATAGCCCAATCATTATTATTTAAGAACGTATAAGCAAACTTGCTCAACATTTCAAGATGTTCGCCCGTTGGAAATCAATTTCCATAAGAATCGTTAGGCAGTCAAGATTTCGTGGAAATAGACCAAAATAAAAGGAATGGTTAAGGAATTATTTATAAAAATATTTTGTTAATGTCAAAAATATTGTTTAAAAAAAATCAAGTGTATTAATTCAAAAATATATCATAATTCCAAACACAAAAATGTATGGAAATATGAAATTAAAATTTCGTCTTGAACGTCAGTATAAATTGTAAAAGTCACAAGATTTTAGCTTTCTTCATTGGAAGAAGTATGATGATGAACTACATATCAGAATAGACGGTGATTTTATACAATTTCTTCAATCATTAGGAGCCAGCCTTCTTTACAAGCCTCGCTTCTTTGCTGGCCTCTATTTTTCATTTCTTTTGTAATATTAGTTATTTTGCATCATTATTTATGACGGTATTATTTGATCTATGAAAGGAATTGAAAAAATAAAATGATCTGATTTCATATGATTTGAAAGTTAGACCAGACTATCTTAACATCTTCCTTAGATAGTACATCCCACATACACCACACATCAACTATATTTGTATGGGAGTACATTTCATTTTGTATGTTATCCACGCTTGTGATTAAACAACCTATTGGCAAAATTATAATTTTCATAGAGTGTTTCACACAAACTCACACACACACACATCCACACAAAAAACAAACAAAGAAAACAGTATAAAACGAACATATAACATGCCTTGTTCCTTTTGCTTAGCCATCGTTTTTCTAGAGGTAACAACATTTGCGATTTAGGATTACATTAATCAACTTGATATTATTTTAACTCTTTATTCAGAATAATACAGCTCTTACTTTTGTGTAGCTTCATGCACTGTCAATATGTCTACATTTTCCAATTCATACTTTTGTTATATCACATGAAATTCAAGTAGAATGTCATCAAACTTTGTATGTATAGAATTGTATTTCTCTTTTTCATATGAATAACGTATTTTTTTTTAGATCAATGAAGTTTAATGAATAAATTGCCAAATTTCCATATCCATTTCCAATGTAAAAATGGGATAGGCAGGAAAATGAAATGTAATAAAATGAAAATTGAAAATATTAAAGAGTGATAGAATATGAAGTTCGTTTCATTGTCGTATATTAGTTTCTGACGCGTCCATCTCGCCTGGCTAGGCACTACGGCCATGCTGCTGAGCTGATGACACGCAAGTATAGCAAGCTTAGGAGCTGACTCGTGTCAAAATGCTTTGAAAATACTTTCCATCATCACTCAATGTGGAGGGATGTATGCACTACATGCCATCAATTTAGAATCGTAAGAAAACACAGGACGATGAAATGTTTTTCTTCTGCAAGGAGTATCGGGTTTTGCAGGGCAGTCCGCAAGGACTGGAACCCACGATATCTTTTATTTCATCACATTAAGGTACTTGAAATAAACGTGTTTTTTTTTCGAGATAAACCAAGTTTTGCGTTTAAATGTGAATGCAAAACATTGTTAAATTTTCCATTTTCAAAATGGATTATTGATTAATAAAAATGAAACAATTAGCAATTTTATCCGTTAATTTGTATGTATTTCGTTTATGCTATTTCTGTATATTATTGACATTTGATTTTCTATTTTGAATATTGTTTTGATGTATACAGAAATTTGTTTGTTGAAGGAAAAAATACATGTTATTTTGAATTGAATTGAAAAAATAAACAAAGAATAACCAGCCATAGGAAGTGCTTTCCGAGGATTATCTAAGACAATCCAGAATAACTAGTGTAGCATATAAAAAATAACAATTTGTAAGGAAATTGTCCTCAAACCTAAACATCGAAAACTGTATTAATTAATTAATTTATTTATCTATTCGATTATATTTGTACAGGCACAAAATATCAGCGAATTTGCTGTTATACATCAATGCTCTGTTAAAACAAAAAATGAAAACCCAAAGAAAGGATGCACAATATTAAAATTTTGATAAAATTTAGAAATTTATGAAAATCATTCTTTGTGGCCACCCTGTATACCACGGACAAAGCCTCATTTGGATCTCCTCATGACAAATGATGAACTACGATGGTTTAGGTATTGTCATACTGCATCTCCTGAAATAATATTGCGCCAATCATTGGAGTATAGAATGTCTACCTGTCTAGCTGAAGATCTGTCGCGTCAAAAATTGAGACGGTCCATTGGATTGAAAAGGTTTTGGTTGATTGAGAAACCCAAAGATCAGTTACACTTCGTCGAACGGGCATTTTCTGGATGGAAACATCTGCTTCGAAATAACATTATTCTTGAGCAATTGCACAGCACTTAACCATGGACACCTCCTCTTAATCAATAATAAAACGATTTGTAAGGTACGTTTCCATTGAATAAAGAAAGATGTTTTCACTGCTAACATGTGTTCAGTTGACTTGAAAGAATTGCATACATTACTATGGTGATGATGCCTTAAAATGACAGTTTTCTTTATAAATCAAGAACTCTGTCTCTCTATTTATCTATCCAATGTTTAATATTTGTGGTCGGTAAGTTTCGTTTTTCTTTTTCTCATAACAAAATACTTCCTCTACAGGATCCCGCGTTGTACCATATCTTCTTTTAAGGAAAAGGATCTTCATGTTTACAAAAATTGGGTTATACTGAAGTCCTTCCCCTTCTCCCACCCTTTTGCGAAATGGCAGGAGAATCAGAAGCCCTCTATCCCGAGTCCTACACATCCCCAAGTGGTATTTATACACTGATCACTAAACGCCCTGTTCTATTATACGCCATGACAGTGAACACAAAAAAATAAGTTTCTTGTGGGCTGCTCACGAACCGCTGGGTTTTGCACAAAATTCGTCGCAAGTCCAAAATAACGATAATCCAATGCAAGTTTGTAACACGTAGTTCAATGAGATACCAGTGATCTTGTTCTCAGGACAGTTCTTAGAGCACCGATGAAGCAGTGTAGTAGTAGATGGGAGAGGGGGTATATTTTGGAGGTTGTGTACACAATGGTGTCAATTCTCGCATTACGGCGAGGGGGCAAATTGAAGTATATGGCAATAGGAGATGGGGGCAAAAAGCTCAAATGACAAGACAAACCCTAGAAAGGTAGAGTAACTTCTGAATTATTGGCACAACTCATGTAGTGGTTTAGGTCAATATCAGATATAGTACCCACCTTTTTCCGTTGCACAAACGATACGTGGTCACTGGGCTTTTAATCAGGATAGTTAGTCGCTTTATCGATTTAGTTCGGTTGGTGATGATGAATTTAGAATTTAAAGGCGTTTCTTATTCAATTCTGAATATTTACGTAACAGTTGATTTTCCATATGAATAAAAAGAATATTGCAATTGAATGATTTTTGTGTTGGGTGGATAAATGATTGAATAATTCTTGCCTTATCCCAACATGGACAAAAATCATTCAACTGACAAAAATCATTCAATTTGTATTTACGCAGTACCTACTGCTATAACACGAATCGAGCCCGCCACTTCCATCGGCTCTCGGTGGTCTAGTGGTAAGACACCTGTCATCAGGATATCGTGTGTTCGATTCCTATCCGAGAATGCTTGAGATTTTTTTCTCAGCTTCTCGGTAAAGCACTGTCAATCAGTGCTTATCCATGTTGGGATAAGGCAGGAATTATTCAATTAAAAAAATATTATACACCAATCTGGCTAGTCATCTCATATTTAGTAAATTTAAATTTTGAAATATATTCAAAAGACCGCCGCCACATTTGAATTTTGAGAAAATCAGAATACATATCATCTCTCAGCATGCTCAGAAATCATTGATATTCCATTTAAAATGAGCATGATGTGAACAAAAATTGTGACAAGAGAATGAAAAGAGCAGGGTCGAATATCTTACCCCATTCATGAATCTTGGTCATTGTTATTGTATGATAACCAGGAGTATAATCAGAATATGATATCAATAACCCGAAGCTATACAATCTCATCGGCCGAATAATAAATTTCAGCGCAAGTTTATTGGATTATAGTCAATATCATACCCCAAGGAAATGGTCTTAGCAAAACCCCACACAAGGGGCAGAAATCAGCCGCCCCCTTTATCGCATGAGCGCAATTTAAGATAATTTCATTTAAACATTATTCCCAAAGTTTGGGGATATCGTCGCCTAATGAAATCATCGCGAGGGTTGAAGCAGTGGGAAAGGTTACAAACGAAAGATTGGGCAACGCCAATGTCATGTCACCAAACGCGCCAAAAGAAAATATCCAATGCACTCTGGGGCCTGTAACACAGAAATGTGATTAAATTTACGATAAATATTAATCGTAGGTCTATGGAAAAACGTGTACTATGAAGATACGATCAATTTGCAATTTATCACATCTCTTTCATGTTACAGATCCATGGAATGTTAATTATTCTACTTTAACCAGTGCTATATCATATCTCCCCGTACACTTTTATGTCGGAGGCGAAGGATTTAGGGGAAGATTCAAAGGGCTTGAGATTTGGGGGGAAATCTGACAAACAAATTACCGAAAAGCTAATTTTCAAGAGAACTATGGAACACAAATCAAATTGTTATTGTTTATCTTCACCCTTTACGTTGGGTGATTTTCTTTCTCCATCTTGTAGATATTTTTGTAAAATCTTTTTAAATTCCCAGTTTTCATTCATGGCAGGAGATATCAAGTTACTATTGTTTGTGTTCATTTTTTCGTGATTTTCTTCCCGGATCTTATAAACATTTTCGTAAATTTCTTTTTAAATTTCCAATGTTAATTTAAAAATATATATTTCTGTTATGTTGAAGATGGTTACTGTTACTGGAGAAAACAAAACTAGGACGGGTCCGAGATTAAATATTCTTTTTTCCATTTCTCCATAAATGAGAAGATGGGGATGGATTCATCGGCTCAAGTCTGTGGTTGTCATTATCCTCCGACCAACGAAGCCGCCCAGAGGTCAGAGCAGGGACTTTATCCATGACGATAATTGGAATATATTGGTACAACTAAAGTGACACAACATGGCTTTTTGAAAAATATATGCCTTGGAGTAATTGGTGTAAGCAGGTCAGCTGCCGTTCTACTGCCTCTTTGTTAGATGGCGATTCGTCTTTGGAAAGGAATTGCGCTGGTGTATATTGTAGGTCGAATTAAGCCCCGGTCACATCTGCACATAGGACCCGGAAGCGACACGATTCACCCCGACTCTTTGTTAATTCACAGTTGACTGCCTAAGAACAACGAGTCGGGGTGAATCGTGTTGCTTCTGGGGTCCTATGTGACCGGGGCATAAACTTCGTTGGGTATTCTTCCCCCATAGCATATACAATAAAAAGGCGCTAAATGGCAACCACGAAAACTATCTTTCGGTTTAATATAGGTACAAGTTTTGTTGTCTTATGTAAAGATAAATGCATAACCAAACCGTTCATATGGATTACATCACCGCTATCAAATCTGCATAACATCAAAATTACTTGGTCTTCTCTAAAGGAGAGTCGCTCATTATCATGTTCATTAAAACATATACACAAACAAAACGAGGAATATACGTAATACTCAAATTGCCAATGCATGTATATTGCAAAACTAAAAAGTAAACGATATTGTACAGGTAAAAAATGATTTATTTTGTATCTGGACCCCTTGGAAGAACAGAGGTATTTATTTCAATATTTTTGAAAAGGCAATCCAGCCAATCTTATTAATTGCAAGTTATTTTTCACACATGTAAATTTGTCAAATGTATCCTGATTTCGTATTATGTTATATGTTATAGGCTAAGTCTTTTTACTGATCGGAAATAAAGTACCATACCAAACTCGTCACATGATACCCTCTACGATCAGGCGATTTGTCCTATGACAAAACCAACAACAATGATCTATCTTTCAATAAGCAAATGAAAGTACATGTACATGTGTATACAATGGGATGAGCGTTTGATTGTTTTGACATCTTATCCTGATAGGGATTCAAAATGTTCAAATTACGCTATTTTCTTTACGTTATATATATCCTACCGGGGTTCAGAAGAAGTATGCAAGTCTGGGGTTAAACATTAAGACTGGGTCGACTTTTTATGATGGGAAGTTGGCGCAGGAATGCAGGCGCCACGACTTATTCCCAACTCCCTGACTTAACATATAACCATGTGTACAATGTCGCAGGAACTACACGTCCGTTTCAGATTTTATCATTTTTTAATGTTATCAAAAACCTGACATGAAAACCTGAATAACGCTATCACCAGCAAACATGTGCATACACTTATATTATCTGCATATTTTGAACTGCGCATCAACAAACTGAAAATATACATGATATACTAGAATTCGGGAATTCCAGAATTGAAAAAAAAAATCACTATTTGCGGTAGTCATTGGAATCGAGACTATTGCACCAAAATAGATGTATCTGATCGAATATGACAAAGACCTTATAAAGATGTCGGCAATCTTGGCTCGCCGGGAGCGGGTCGTTCTCTTAACCCATCCCAAAGGAAGATATGAAATATGCATTAAACATAATACCCGGACACCCTTAGGCGATTTGGATAATTGTCGGACATTCATCCCCGATTGCTCTACGTCTTACGTTACATGGACACTCGTTTGCTCTCTCGGGTCCCTCTCTATTTCTTTATCTCAATCCATCTTTCTATCCGAAAGTCTATCCAATAATATCTGCATGTATCTCTATCTCTCTCCCTCTCTTTTCTTCTCCACCAATTTCTGGAGAACGGTGAGAACTCACTACACGAAATTTAAGAACCCATTCATCTGTCTCGTTTTATTGTTAAATTGGTTTTATTATAATTTGTAAATAAAGTTTTCATTTAAACAAAAGTATCTCTCTTTCTTCCCCAATCTTTGGAGAACGGTAAGGAGAACCAATTAACTAAACAATATCTAAGAAGCCATTCATCTGACCGTGAAGGGGAGGGGGCACGTCTCTCCCCCCCCCCTCTCTCTCTCTCTCTTTTCCTCTCCCAATCTCTGGAGAACGGTGAGAACTCACTACACAAAATCTAAGAAGCCATTCATCTGTCTATGTGCATGTGTCCCCACCCTCTCTCTCACTCACTCCATCTTGTACTCTTATATATCTCTCGATTAGGGTACAACAGGAACCAGCAACACAACCATAGAATAACTCACCCTCCACCCTCCACCACTCAGTAAAATATCGTTAAAGAGAGTCTTCTGTTATCCGACCTCTTAGCTTTGATTTTCTCCCTCCCACCCCACTATCTCTCTCTCTATCTCACTCTCTCTCTTTCTCTCTATCTCTTCTATCTCACTATCCCGTTCTTTACATCTCTCTCCTCTCCCCCACCCATCTCTCCCTCTCTCTCTTATTCACACACACACACACACACACATAGACACACACACACACACACACACACACACATATATACACAGACACACACTCACTCTATCTCCTCTATCCCATTCGTCTCTCTCTCTCTCTCCCTCCGTATCTATCTACCCCCTCTCTCTCTCTACCTCTCTCTCTCTCTCTCCCACTTCCCTCCCCTTCACCATCCCCCTCTCCCCCGTCCACCACTCTCTCTCTCTCTCTTCATCTCTATCTCTCCCGATGGCGGTAGCAACCTCCATCTTCAGAGAGAACAGGATATTTCCTCCTGAGGGAAGCACGATCTCCTCATAGTGCATGCCGACGGGTTCAAGTCAACGGACACAAGAGCAGTTCTATCACCGTTTCATTTCGTCTCTTGTAAAACGATACATGATCTGGACCCTTTCTGTACTCAAATATCCCACCTCGTAACTACTTGACTGATTAAGGGGGTCTTTGATGCGATGAAGAAGGGGTGTTGAACGGGTTAGGGGGTGAGGGAGAAATCACTCGAAGGAATTAATTACTGGGATCTCAAAAATGATTGGAAAGAACAAGCTCATTGAATTCATAAAAATTCTTCCTCATCCTTTTCTGTGACAGATTTTTAAATGAACTATGTGTTTTTTTGTTTTTTTCTGGTTATTTTGGTCTGTTTGTTTGTGTTTTGTTGGTGTTTTCAGTCATTTTTATCATTTGTTTTCAAAATAAAGATGGGAGTACATTCCCGTATCGCTTGTCGAGCTGGAGGATAATCAGCTTTGATGAAAACAAATATTTCGCTAATCAGCATCTTAATACCCTAAACATCTACTTTCAGACGGATATTAAAAAAAAAACTATATCATAATGATTTCGAATAAAACGTACAGATTTGTAAACATATTTAAAATCTCGACATTAGCTATCGCAGACATTTACCCACTATGTTTAGTGCACTCTCAAACTAGTTGGACAACACAAAGCTCTATCAACCTTACCAAAATATAAACACAACACAACAATCATCATAAATATTTCAAAAGTTATTTAAAATGAAATGACTTGAATTAGAACACCAAGTGAAGATATAGTCCTTATAATTTACCGAAACGCGGTCGCTTTATCATTTTTATCTATTTTAAAAGTTGTGTGGCCAAGTGTTGGATTACATTTTGCCTATCGTTGTGAGAGTGTATAATTGTTCTGTTGTGTGTATCATAGACATGTAATTTCTGTTCTGTATATTAGTTCTCGATAAATATATTATTCAAACACAAGGTAACATTTTGATATTATGTATCATTTAACTATTTCTATGTTACGTTAGATAATATCATAAGGTACGATAACATTTTGTCATGGTTGTTTTGTATTTGATATACTATGAGTTATCAATGAATGGAAAATAAAAGAATTATTGCAAAAAAAATGTAATTAAAAATTAAACTAGAAGAATTATAAGATTGTTTCCCTACCTGGCTATCCTTGAGCCTTGTGATGTCTGGTCTAAGATAGTAGATGATGCCATCCAAGGCGTTGGGGAGAGTCACCGCTCGGATGAGGAGGATTGTCAGCAAGATGTAGGGAAACGGAGCCGTGAAGTATACAACCTGTTAGAGACAAAAAACAACAAAACACACAACCCCAACCCCAAGGAAATTAGAAGGTGTTCCCGATTTGATCTAATCTATATTTTAAAAGGACTCGCAAACTATTTAAATGTTGTTATACTTTAACTTTACTAAATGCTATTTTGTGGGTAAACTTGAATAAATACAGTAAGATAAAATATGTTTACTCACCTATTTTTCATTCATATGAAATCTAATTTGTGGATGAAAAGAAACATATGTATATGTGCAAAGATATTGAAGAGTATTATTTTGAAGAAAAATGTCAAAACGGATGATGATTATCGAAAAATCATGATCTTGACAAGAAAAATTTGGGATTTATATAAATTTTTGTTAAATTGATCAGCAGCAGAAATTAATGACATAGATGTCATTACATTTTATTTTTAATTTGGAAATATTAAAAAAAAATATATAGAATTATTTGTTGGTAATCCCTTACTTGATTGAATAAATAGATAAATAATTATGAAAAAGGGAGTAAATCAAATTTGATACATTTTAGTGGTAATTCCCCAACCTTTTCCGTTAAAGATTAAAATGACTGTGGGAATCCTCTTCATTTGTAAATTGGATGTCTAACATAACTCATCGAGAGAGTATAACAAATAAATCAACATCAATAGTCAATGATAACGAGTTTTTTGACATTTTGTTGAGGTTTACATGATTATGAATCACAGAAAAGAATATGCATACATTAAGGATGTATATAAATCAGTGATCGATCTTCCCTGGTCTCAAAACGCGACTAAAGTGCATAAAAGTTAACTGAATCATGGATTGACAAATTACAACTGACTAGTCTGATAGTGGGAAACAATTGTACTGAATTTGATATTGCTATTTAGACAGCATGTTGACAAATATTATATCGAAGATAGAAATTAAAATTGTATTGTTTTGTGATCATTCTTAATTGGATGTAATATGAAGAAAAAAATCCTTTGATGGTGAATAACAAGATATGACAGTTTTGAGATGTCAACGAATATATTAACCCATTGACTACTGGAACCGGGTAATCTCTGCATAAATTCTATGGAATTTACAAAATTCAGTAGTAAATGGGAAATTATATGCACATCTTGAGATCAAGAAGGAAGTTCGTCCACTTTACAGTATTGACATGATATAAATGCTTATTAAGAAATAAAAAAATACAATCTTTGATAGACAATGTGTTTGATTGTGATGTGCAAATCACGATGTTGCAAAACTTTACATATGAATACATAATTCCATGAACACGCACGAATGCACGCATGCGCGTGCACACACACACACGTACATACATACACACACACGCACACATACACACACTGACATACACCCACACACAGTCACTCGCCCGCACACCACCAATGACCAAGCACCGGCGAGCGCACACCAATACTCGAACGTTTTCAATCATTCTACCAATCGGACACAACATTGACATCGGTTGATTAGAGATGTCAAATTAAATGGATGAGAGCAAGATGAAAGAGCTACTTCGGTGAAAGTAGAGCCTGAGGAATAGTGCATTTAACTGACACTCAGAAATATGGAAGGTTGAAAGAAACAAAGACTGAATGAGTGAAAGTACTGAGGATACGCTGCTTATGGCGTAATGGTTGCCATCATATATGTTCCTGGGTGTATTAAAAGTTATAAGAGCTTTGACAAAGCAACACTGCAATTACAGAGGTTAATTGAGATGGAATCCATGTCTGTCATCCGTGGAATTCTTCATTTCTTCAACGTAGCACCTCGAAGTCGTGTCCATAAATTCTTCTTTTAGTCGGTGAGAGCAGTTTTAACATTCCTTCAAGTGATCTGAGAGATACTTCTGCGACGTCACACAATTTACAAGAATGATTAATCTAAACCAAACCCTTGTTCCGCTGTTGCTTTAAACCATCAGATCCCTTATTGCGTGTGGTGATATGATATAAGTCGGGATAAGAAGGCTTAAGGCACAACAGAAACCTTTCATGTTAGTTTAAATTAGCGACAAACGGAAGGTATTCTATTTTAACCATTGCAAGTGTTCCGTGCTTTTGGTTGGCCGCCAAAAAAAATTAAGCAAAGTGAACGGTCTTGGATTCGTTTCCATATTCGAGACAAGCTTAACCCATACAATCCCGAAAGGTTTAGTAAATATCACACGTGATTGTCGAGGCTAAACGTCTCTGCCATGGAACCTAATCTTTTAAATAATTTTGTTCTCCAAGCGAAATTCAATCAAACTTGCATTGGTTTCTTTCACAAGAAAATGTCAAATTTATTACACACAAGCTATATTTTGTAAGTTTGCATTGGTATAAATTCGTAAAAATGGATACAAACATAATATTATACTGATATATAACAAAACGCAGACACGGAGCTTAACCCAAACAATCCCTGAGTTGGTGAAACCATAATTCATATGTGATTGTCCGGGTTAAACCACCACACCACACACGACCACCGCCCATACAAGCAAGCCTCAACGCCATTAAAAAGAACCCGAAAACCTATACCCCTTTTCTTTCCACCAAACTTTGCAACAGTTTTCCCCCTTCTCATGACATCCTAAAATTTCCTAAAGCACCATTTATTAAAAAGAACCAGAAAACCGTCACCCTTTTTATTTCTTCCAAACTTTGCAACATATCTTCCCCTTCCCCGTTCCATCCTAACATTCCCACAACATCCCGAAAGAGCCAGAAAGAACCAGGAAACCTACAACTTCTTCCTTTTCTACAAACTTTTCAACAGATCTTCCCGTTCCACTTTCCCCAAAATATCCCGTTTATTAGACAGATCCAGAAAACCTACACCCTTTTCCTTCCCTCCAAACTTTGCAAATGTTCTTCTCCCTCCCAATTCCCTTCTCACCTACAACGACCCCCTTAAAAACTTCATCCCGAAGCTTATCCCCGATTCTGTACCAAAAAAAGAAACCTTAACATCTTTTGAGTAACCAGATTTGCTTTAAAGCATTTTTGGATTCCTATATTAACATGATCCATCTTCGAATGTCCTTGTTTCGGCTTGCATTTATCCTCATCCACAAAGCTTTTTTTTTTTGCACATCGGACTTGTTACCTTTCCCGACGTCTTGACGCCTTTACAAATGCAGAGATAGCAGAGAAACCAGGCGAGGAACATGCAGAGCAAAAGCTGCCAGTTGATGCCACCGAGGTGCTCTATACCATCCGATAAATGAATCTGCAGAATCTTCCGGCTAGATATGGGGGTTAATTTCAATCGAGATGGTTGTTTTCTATGGTGTTTAAAATCGAGGGTTAACTTAGCTACGGTTTTGTTGGGGGTAGAATCTTCCGCTCACACACTCGAACACACCTGCACTCCTGTTTAACATTATGGATGCTTAATCTACTTTGGATTACCAGAGTATATTAGGGATCTTCAGGAATGGAAATGGAGTCCTGAGTTTCTGTTGGAGATATTCTTGAAGAGCCTATGTTTTGTTGGCTCTGGGTAGTTACCAAAAATGCGATAAAAAGGGACTGGGAAAGGAAGTAAAAATTAATCCAAGTGTTTCCTAGGATTGTTAAATACTTTCTTCAAGGTGGGAGGACTCACCAACCTACCACCGTGAATAAATTTGTCTATGAAATGGTTGATTTTTTAATCAACCATGGATATTCTGAAAGAAAATCTTATTTACAAGATCAGGGTTGCCTATTTATATGCTAACCCACTATAATCAACCACGGGAACAAGACGAACAAAATAAAAATGTTAATAAAGCATTGATAAAATAAACAAATAAAAACCTTACACCATCAAGAACACAATCTTCTGTCTCACACACCCTCACACCCTTCTAACGGACAATTAAGGGGACTAATACTGGAACTTATCAACTTACTCCCAGAATTCAACGGTCGAAGAGGTTGTAGTTCCGTTGGGGCAAGGATCGGTGAAGTTGGAGGACGGGGTACCGGTGGGGTCGTAAGACATCACGGTGGGTGTCATGGCCGTGGTGGCGTTGAGGGCGTCGTTGGTGGCACCTGTAGCGATGCAGCATGGGGTGTTCCACTCGTTGTCGCAGTGGGAGTAGGGCAGCTTAGATGTGAAAGACATGAACATGTAGTAGAGGGACCACGCCATGATGACGATGTAGTAGGTATCCAGGAAGAACTGGATGAACATCCCTGCGCCACCCAAACCTGGAAGAAACGTTACAGTTGGCTATAGTTTACCTATTTATGTCTGATGTAAGATGTGTTTATATATGGCCTGTGACGTTTCCTCGTTTGCGAAAACCTAGGACCCCGCGTCATGATGATTATGATGCTGCATCAGCCAGCCTTTTAGAAACTACTACACCAATTGTCGGTCGACTACGAACTCTTTGTTTATCCCTAGTTTCCGTGATTTTAGGCATTTAAAAGCAGACAATCATCTAGGCCAAGCGATACCAACATGATGATGCTGTACAAGATATTTAAGAAAAACTGATCACCTTGTAACATAAAAATGGAGGACACATTAAGTTTTGTGGTAGTGCTTGAAGAGACACATTCAGCCCTTTCGATTTTAATGTTTTGGCGTGGTCTCAAACAACTTTTATATAACGATGGAGGCCTAGCAAGCTAGTTGTATTTCATGCACTACTAAACGACATAATGCAAATGACTTCAGTTGCATAGGAACACATTTCAATACCGGGCCACCAACGTCTTGAAAGTTTTTTTTTTAATTCTTTATTTATGGTATCTTTCCTAAAGATTGTACTCTAGTAAATGATTTCAGTTACCGTATATAAAGATCATTGCTTTCGGGTAAATTTTTAATTCATTTTAGTAGCTGTAAGCTTTCCTGGATATCTTTATGGATGTTGCTAGTTTAGACGTGCAGTCTAACAAAGTATCTTTATTTAGTATTGAACATGAACTAATGAACTTTTGCTGTCATAAATGCAGTCACTTCAAAGCCTAAGTAGTATTTTATCGTATCGATGTTTACGGACATTGAACGCGAACCTAATTAAAACAATTCAAGCCATATTACATTATAAATAAATGCTTTAACACTGACATTCGACCTTTGAATAATGTCTCGGAAGTCCCAGATGCATTTCTTATACATTTTCGTTTTCTGTTTCCAAAAGTCATGCATGATATAGAGGCATCTTACAGTATTATTTGGCTGAATATGGGTAATTCCACGATCTTTTCATGTACGTTACGCCAAAAGAACACGAAAACTCAGAATCTCTTAAGAGATATTCATTGAAAGTCTTTGACGTATAAAACAAATAGTACAGGTGGCACACATCTTAAATTCTAAGGAATCTACCAATACATGCACTCGATGTTAGCAATAAAGTAATATATACTTTAGAATAAAAATGTAAAGTAACATTTAAAAGAAATGAACAAGAGAAAACAAATGTCTGCAATAAAGAGCGTCATAGGTTGTTCCAAAATGATGCGTTTGAATATTCAAGAGAATAGAAAACTGCACCAGGATAATACTCATAACTTCAAGTCTGGGGGCGATGGACTTCACTGATCAGTGGTGTTTGTTGCCCTCTTGGTCTGGGGGCTATGGGAGATTGGCGGGGAAGGGGAACATCGTTGCCCACACATGTTAATCATTTTCTTTTCTATCTCTCAACCCCCTCCATTACTTTCTTAATTTATATCCTTTGTATGTTAGTTTTAATGTTTATATAATGTTCTATTACTTTGTATTTATGTGTACTTTGTTTTAATATGGCGAAAGGTATTATATCACGACTGGTAAAGTCTGGCTTAACTCTATTCCCATATATCAGTGCCCTTCAGTGACTGCTGAAAATTTTCTGTCTGACACATTTCTCCAGCGTCAGAAAGAAAAAGTAGGAAGGTACAGAGAGAGGGATAACTTACCCTTGAAGATGGGACATATGTCCCACGCTGTCACGGCAGCTTGTTTGGTCGATTGGCCAAGATCAATCTCAAGGATGATTTGTGGTATCTCTTTGACCTTCATCCCTCCCCCCCCCCTGTTTTTCTGATTGCGAAATGTTTTCTGTCTCACACCATACTCTGGAAACATTAGAAAGGTACAGAGAGAGGGTCAACTTACCCTTGAAGATGGGACAGATATCCCATGCTGTAACTGCAGCTTGGTTGGTCCACTGGCCAAGACCAATCTCAAGGATGAGTTGAGGAATCCCTTTGACTAACCTCCCCCCCCCCCTACCTCCGCTTACCTGCTTGCCTAAAATTTTCTGACTCACACCTCACTCTAGCGCCAGAACGAAATATTATGAAGATACAGAGAGGGGATTAACTTACCCTTGAAGATTGGGCAGATATCCCATGCTGTCACTGCAGCTTGGTTAGTCCACTGGCCAAGACCAATCTCAAGGATGAGTTGAGGAATCCCACCGAGGATCAGACAGATGAAGTAGGGGATCAGGAACGCACCTGGGGTAAAAAAAAAATCATAATTATAAAATTGATGGTGAAGGTAATTATGTACTTGCACAGGTTGATTATTGACAAAAGGAATAGGCCAGCACATTGTATGGGGCATCATAGGTAGGATGGCAAACCATTGTGTTTCTCAATTTGAATTATTCTTATTTCTTGTCTGTGGGTGGCAGCCCGCGATTATGTCGCGAGTATTAGAATTTCATCACATAAAATGGGTCCCAAAAGGGGCAAGTCTATGGCAGAATGTGTACCAAGTTACGATTAATTGGAAAATTGATATCTCTTGACGGAATTTGGCTTCCTTTCTGCGGTAGGCAGTGAAGACAAAGCCTGGTGTTGAAAGAATTGGAGTTCCTCCCTTTTAATTAGTCTATTTGTAGGGAATTTCACACATTTGTTGCCCAATTAATACCATTTGACGTTCCCCTAATTTGGAAATTTGTAGGTTGATTATGCACGTTCATATAAATCCTAACACCTGAACACTGATAGCTGGGTACTGCAGTGAGAATGCTATTCCGCATGGGGCAGTGAAGATGCCTTCCTGCATGGGGCAGTAGGGATGGATGTGAGGATGCTCTGTGGAGGCTTTACTTATCTTTCCTTCTATTCATCACTCTTTTGGAGCAGTTGTAAAGATATTGATTATTCAAGTTTGGGGAAAGGGGGCCTTCGTCCTTCCAAATGGTAGAGCCGTGGATGTCTAGTCGGAATGTTGTGTTCGTCACAGACNAAGAGAATAGAAAACTGCACCAGGATAATAGTCATAATTTCAAGTCTGGGGGCGATGGACTTCACTGATCAGTGGTGTCTAGGTTGTAGGTGTTTGTTGCCCTCTAGGTCTGGGGGCTATGGGGGCTTGGCGGGGAAGGGGAACATCGTTGCCCACACATGTCAATAATTTTCTTTTCTATCTCTCAACCCCCTCCATTCCTTTTTTAATTTATATCCTTTGTCAGTTTGTATGTTAGTTTTAATGTTTATATAAAATGTTCTATTACTTTGTATTTATGTGTCCTTTGTTTTTAATATGGCGAAAGGTATTATATCACGACTGGTAACGTCTGGCTTAACTCTATTCCCATATATCAGTGCCCTTCAGTGATCACTGAAGATTTTCTGGTTTTCACCTTTCTCCAGCGTCAGAAAGAAACAGTAGGAAGGCACAGAGAGAGAAGATTAACTTAACTTTGAAGATGGAACAGATATACCCCAATTCCCTAATTGCGGAAGATTTTTTGTCTCACACGTTACTCCATCTCTAGAACGAAGCCATACGAAGGTCCAGAGAAAGTGATAACTTACCCTTGAAGATGGGACAGATGTCCCATGCTGTCACGGCAGCTTGTTTGGTCGATTGGCCAAGACCAATCTCAAGGATGATTTTTGGTATCTCTTTGACCTCCACACCTCATTTCCCTTCCGTCTCACTCCTTACTCTAGAACAAAACCATATGAAGGTACAGAGAGGAGATTAACTTACCCTTGAAGATGGGGCAGATATCCCATGCTGTCACTGCAGCTTGGTTGGTCCACTGGCCAAGACCAATCTCAAGGATGAGTTGAGGAATCCCACCGAGGATCAGACAGATGAAGTAGGGGATCAGGAACGCACCTAGGAGAAAAACATCGTAATGATTACATTGATGATGATGATGATGATGATGATGATGATGATGATGATGATGATGATGAAGATGATGATGATGATGATGATGATGATGATGAAGATGAAGATGATGATGATGATGATGATGGTGATTATGTACTTGACAGGTAATCATTATAGAAAGGTGCATATATTTGTGTTGAAAGAATAGGCCAGCACATCATTATTTGCACCTTGGGCATGTCGGGTAGGATGGCAAACTATTGTGTTCCTCCATTCGAATAACACCTTTTTCTTGTCTGGGGATGGCAGTGGGGATTTCAAGTCTGAAATACATCTCAATTATTGACATTCCGTCACACAGGAATGGGTCCTAGATGGGCTAAGTCTATTGCAAAGTATATACATACCAAAAATCCCATTGATTGGAAAATTAAGAATATATCTTGACGGAATTTTGCTTCCTTTCTGTGCAGGGCAGTGAAGGCCAAATCATCCTTTGGATTCGTCTTTTTGTTGGGAATATTACAAATTTCTTCCCCAATTTATACGATGTGATGTCCCTCCAATTTACTTGTAGTTTGATTATGCACGATCATATTAATCCCAACACTGAGAGCTGGGTACTGCAGTGAAGATTTATACTTCCTGTTTGGGGCAGTGAAGATGACTTCCTGCATGGGGCAGTGGGGATGGATGTGAGCATGCTCTGTGGAGGCTTTACGTATCTTTCTTTTTATTCATCACTCTTTTTGGAGCAGTTGTGCAGATATTGATTATTCAAGTTTGGGGAAAGGGGGCCTTCGTCCTTCCAAATGGTAGAGCCGTGGATGTCTAGTCGGAATGTTGTGTTCGTCACAGACGTTTTCATGGAAATATTGGTCAATGTAGCTGTGATATTTGTGTTGCCTGTTCATCTTATTGATGATGTGTTGCTGTAAATGCGTACTCGATTAAACTGTAACCAAATATCAATCTCACAATCCTGTCAATACTGTAATTGGTTCGCGTAAACAAAATTAAACGATCTTTTAAACTGGTAAAATCATTCAATCAACTACTGTAGTTGATTGAATGTAACACAGAAACTATCCACATGATCCATAGAAGAACCTAAGTATTCAGTTTCATTTTTTGTTTGTTTTTATATTACCAACAATACTCTTCTAATCTTTCGTAGCAGTAAAAATTAAGCTCTATAAGCATTATTTACAACTAAATGTTAACATTGAATGTCATTGTCATATAAACGGCAGTCCTAAGTCAACAATAATAATACATACCTCGACTATGCATTGTATGCATGTTTTACTACCATTTTATCAACTTTATGCCATAGCTTGAAAAATTCGGTTAAAGTTCACATAATATTTGCGCCCCATGTGGCATTCAAACAGAAAGATTCATTTCATGCAAAACAGATGGAAATTTTTGTTCGTAATATTGTGTAAAATTATGCATAACATTTGCTAATTCCTGCTAAATTATAATGCGTACATTATTATCTATCAAACTTGTATGGTCCCTCTATTACCCAAGAGTTAAAAAATATTTAATCATGTATATACCCAAATATAGAAGCTATATATGTTATCAAAGGTAGTTCTATAATTTTGTTCTTTTACTTTTGATCGTGTGGCATCTTTTTAAAGTGCTAATGTGCACATACTTCGTCACTTATATATATATATATGTTTGTGCTACGTTAATGTCGTCTGCAACACTCTTACTTAGGTTAAAATGTACATTATTCTTTTGAAAAACTGTTGGTGAAGTCATTAACGTCAGTATTTTGGGTATTCGTTAAAAGATTAATCATAGACCACATAATGCGTGTAATGATGTCGATTGGTAATTAGTCCATCGGCACATCATAATGAACAGCCAAGAGGTTCGACCTTCATTCATTGTAAGTCATGTAGGAGAGATAAAAGAAACGCCATGCATTCCCGGGTCCTCAGGGCTGTCCAATTAATGTGAAGGAAAGTCTGGATCTCGAGAGGAGCCCATTTTATTAAAAGAGCCACAACTCGGCAGGAATTGAACATCTGAGCTTTCCCTACCAGCTTAAAAATTGTCAGAAATTATCTTTCACTTTGTCGTCTTACTGTTTGCTTAATATGTTTTAGCTTATAGCTTAACCTATTGTTGACCAACCTCAACAAAGAAATTTGTAGAAAATTCAAAGAGAATAAACAATGTATAGCTTTAAATTTGGCATTTTACAAAGTTAAGAAGTTCGGGTTTATAATTGGACAATTAACTTTATTGTCCCCTAAACACTTTTCCAGCATCATATGTGGTTTACAGCGAAATCAAGGTAATTATTAACACATATTAAAAAAAACATTTCTTTAAAAATTTGACAAAATGTTAAAATGTAATATGCCGAGTTGTCGTAAATTTTGGAATTTCAAAGTCAACACGTTCTACCTCTCCGTGTTAGAGCTTGTACAATCGGTTTTTATCATGTTTCTCTTAAATATGTTTATATAGCTTCAAATGTAAAATGTAAAATAAATGAAAATAAACAACGCCATTCTTGGCGGATTAAAAATGATCTTGAACTTGCTTTGTCATGCATCAGGGTATATTTCAATCAATTTCAATCATTCAGATAACTTTAAGGGATACTTTTGAAAACAATTATATAAGCATGCATTAGAGAACCACATGAAACCATTGTCACTGATTGTGGCTCACTTTGAAAGACTGGTCCACAAATACTCGTCTCCTTAATTACTCGTAAGACCTCGATAAGACATACCTCCACCGTTCTTGTAGCAGAGATAAGGGAAACGCCAAACATTCCCAAGTCCCACCGATGCACCAATCAAAGCCAGGAGAAAATCCAACTGGCTGGTCCAGGTTCCACGGCTCTTAGTTCCCTTCTCCTTCTCGATTTTCTTTGCCAGGAGCCCCTTGTCCTCGAGCTCCTTTGCCGTGGGAGTCGCACTCTCCTTGTCCGCCATTTTTAGGA
>BQKZ01003754.1:4447-24081 GCA_036244855.1 Temnopleurus reevesii
CCCCCCCCCCCCCCTCTTCCTATACATTTATTTCTCCTAGATTTCTTTCTGTTCTCCATTCCTCTTTCTTCTCCTCTTTATATTGTCTTCTAGATATTTCTTTCTTCGTTCTCTCTCGCTCTTGAACTTCAATTCTACATTGACCTTTTTTCATAGTCTCCGTGCCCCTCTCTCTCTCTTTCTCTCTCTCTGTTTTCTATAAATTTACCTTTATTCCTCTTTCTCTTCTTTTCCTCAATCTTGTCCCTTACTATCCATATTTTTGTTTAATTTCTCCTACTTCTTTTTTAATTTCTCGTCCGTTCCGATCCGCGTTATCATTTCAACTCTCTCTTTCTTCTCCTCTTAAATACTGTCTCTCATACATTTCTTTCTTCTCTCTCTCTCTCTCTGTCTCTCTCTTTCTCTATATGTCTCTCGCTCTTGGACTTCAATTCTATTTCATTTTCTCCTTCTTTGACTACAACTTAAATAGAAATCACCCCTCTTGAAAGTGCATGTAAAACTTTTTAAGGGAGGAGTGTCAAATAACAATTAACATAGGCAGGAATTTTATCAAACTTGCTAAGTTGTTTGTGAAAGAAAATATTTTGATCGAACATGCAGATTATACATGGTTATTGGCACATAACAAATAATCAAATTTATATATCTATGAAATATATATAGAATGGATATACCAAAATAATCATCAAGAGCCGTTACGCCTGTCCTGTTTTGTTTGGAAAAGGCGTCCAATAAAGGATTTCTACATGTCTTGATCTGGAAGATTTCATCTTAAAACATGATTTAAAAATGCTCACTCATACATAACGTCTTCAATCCCAATGATTTTTACAGACGAGCAAAGGGCCAATTGCTTGAAATGGTCTCATTGCTAAGACGTCTTAATTTCTTGAGCCAATATCTTAATATAGACACAAACGTTACTATGTCTATCTTATGCGGGTAGCACAATACGTTAATACGTCTTAGCAAGAAGAGGATAGCTACGACAATTTCGTGCAATTGGCCCCAGACAGTTGAATAAGACCGCTGTCAGATTTTGTTACCGGGCAACCCTCTTTTTCAAAAAGGTATTCCTTCGCAAGAGGGGTATGGTTACTTTTTGCTTGTGAACATATCTCTATTCCAATTCCCCTTTTCTAGTCTTCAAGATTTCTTACCTGATTTCCCTGCAGATCATGGAAACATTATTCCTTTGATATGTTCCAGCGAATTCCCTCCATAGAACTGGAAAGAGAGAAAAATCAATAATACAAATTAATTTGATGGCTGATCGGCCTGATAAAGAAAATTCAATCTTTGAAGTGAAATTTTATATTAAGTCTATCCTCTTCAAAGTAAACGACAAACAAACCTATAAGTACATTCGTTGTTTGTTGTTTCATTTTTATCTTTGCTTCTGTTTCGGGGTTTTGTTTTTCATGGATTTCAAAGTGTCATTCACAAAGTCTGATAGTTGAAAAAAAAAAACATTTGTGGGAATAACCTAATTTTATAGAATTTCAATTAAATTCGATTCAAAATAACGCCTGTTTCTTCCAAATATTAAGGTTGTTTATAATTTACAAGTGAATCATGCACAGATGTTTATTAAAAATGTATGTGAGATACAAATAAGATATAATGGAATAAGGCATTGCCCCTTCCATCTTGAATCTTAAAGGTTTGTTTAGGGATATGCCTACATACAAAACAGAAGGAAAAGAGCTTGAAAGGGCGGGGGCGGCAGAGTATTGTATATTGTATATTTTTCCATTTTGCGATGAGAAAATAATACAACTTTCTAAATTGTTTTATTCCTGATTATCAGGATTTTTTAGTATTTATCAGGAAGTCATTAATATTTTCTCATGAAGAAATAAGCAACTTACGAAATTCATTCTCCATTTATATTCGCTGCAGCTTTAGCATGTGAACGAAACATTATATTGTATGTGATTGAAATGTTATGTTGTTATAAATATACACTAATGCATATCATAACATTTCGTCTGCTTCCCTACACCGTGTATTTTCCATTTCTATGTGTACTGCTAATAATATTCCTGAAACTTGCTAGAGGAAACAGCCGTTCCCTTGGGACCGCAGATGACGGATAAAACTTCACCACATCCGCGCTTCTACATGGCCGACGGGACCCCGGGAAGTGCAGCCGAGAATAGCACCCTAATCATTACACAGTTATTACTGAGTTGAACTCCTGGGACGTAAGACTAGTTGTTGATCGATCGATTGAGAATATTAAAGGGTCAAGTACATACATATGTCAATGGATTCGATAGATTAATTGATTAAATTACAAATGCCCTTGCCAATAAGGAACATGTAATCGGTATTTTTTGTGACCTCAGCAAAGCATTTGATACGCTCAACTATGACATTTTATTTTCTAAGCTGAATCATTATGGGATTCGAGGTGTTTCACTTTTGTGGTTCAAAAATTATTTGAAAGATCGCAAACAATACGTAACTTTCAATGGTTGTACCTCTGATACTCTCCCTATCCAATGCGGTGTGCCCCAGGGGTCAATATTAGGCCCGCTATTATTTCTTCTCTATGTCAATGATATTAATAATTCCTCTCCTATCCTATCTTTTGTATTATTTGCTGACGACACAAATATTTTCTTTTCCCATAAAAATCTCAAATCACTGATTACTATTTTGAATCAAGAAATGAACAATGTAGCGAATTGGTTCAAAGCCAACAAACTCTCTCTAAACACCAAAAAGACACATTTTATGTATTTCAAACAGCATCAACAAAACCTAGACACGCCAATTCGTATACATATTGATAATACACAATTAGAACAGAAAGGCCAATCCAAATTTTTAGGAGTTATTATTGATGAATGTTTAAGCTGGAATGATCATCTTCATCATGTTACAATGTGTGTTTCTAGAAGTATAGGCATAATTTCCAAATTGAAATTTTCTCTACCTCATAAAACTTTATTTTTATTATATAATACTTTAACTCTTCCGTATATAACATATTGTAACTCTGTTTGGGCCAATTGTGGTTCTACAAAAATAGCTTCCATTTTCAAATTACAGAAGAGGGCAATTCGTATATGTACTGGATCCCATTATTTAGCTAACACTGATCCCCTATTTTACAAACTGAAAACACTAAAAATTTTAGATTTGAATACAATCCAAGTAGCCATAGTTATGTTTAAATTCATACATAGGCAACTTCCACCATCTTTCGATAACATGTTCACATTCAATAGCTTTGTCCATTCTTATCCGACTCGTATATCTGGGAACTTTCACCTCACAAATCCTAAATTGCTAATAAATCATAAATCTATTCGACACCATGGTCCAGATACCTGGAATGATTTGTCAGACAATATAAAATCCTGCTCAGCTATTCACTCCTTAAAAGCGACACTGAAGAGAAGCATCATAGAGTCTTATTCAAACAATACCCAAAAGTAACATACATATACTCACTCATTTTATATGTGTGTGTGTATATATGTATATATAATATATACATGTATACATGTATAATTTACTGTTGTCTACTGCATTTGCACTCGCACTTGCACTGCACCCATTGAATTATTATTACGAGCCCACGGAATTTCCCCTACGAGGCCGCCATCCATCTCAAGCCTTACCGCTCATGATGTCGGTCTCCTGCGTTCCATTATTCCACTCGATATAATGTTAATCATTATGTTTTGTTCATTTTTTCTACATTTATTACGATTTACAATGTTTATGATCTATGTACTGACGTTTATATATGTTTGTTTATATTGTATTATTTGAATGCAGAAATAAAACCCAATCAATCAATCAATCAATCAAATTCGTATATTCATTCAGTATATTTAAAGACATAATTAACCGAGTTATAAGTCACAATGTACTCTATAGAGCTTTCCTTTTTGGTTTATCGTATATGGAAATCTCGAACACAAACATCGTCTGGAAATTAAAATCTTTCCCGCTTTTCTAAAACAAACACTCTTTACAATTTTTAAAAATCATACTCAAGTCTGAAAAAATGAACGGATCTCCCGATTTTCAACGGCTTTGCATGGGAACCAATGCCATTATCAGTCGGTGATTGAAAGAGAAGCAAACTTCAAATCAAATTTCTGACCTAAATAATTTCACTACATAACCAAAATATTCGCTATCAAACCCAATAGCCACGTATTAAAAAAAAAGAATCGATAAATTTTACAAGACGTAATCACAATCAAGGTATAATTATGAAAAAAATTGAAACAAAGCCGTAAACATCAATTGAATGATTTTTGTAATGGCTAGATAAATTATTGAATAATTCTTGCCTTATCCAAACATGATTGACAGTGCTTTACCGAGAAGCTGAGAAAAAAAACCTCCGGCATTCTCGCGAAGGAATCGAACCCACGATCTCCTGATGACTAGACAGGTGTCTTACCACTAGACCACCGAGACCACCAATAACGCATTATTCCCTAAGTCTCCTAAAATCAGCCCTCTCACATCCTGGGTAATTTATTTTGCCGTTTCCACTGTCAGGAAAAGAGTAAATATTATATCACCATATTTTATTCATCCATAATCTTATCGCAAAATATAATGGCGGATTTATTGCCGTGTATTCAACTTTACAGTAGCCTAATCTGAAGGCTGAGTCACACCTTTGCGTTTTTAGCCTGCGTGTGCCCAGCGTGTTTTCTTTATCAAAAGCGTTCCATTGACGCACATTATGTAGGTCATACGGTGAAATGACGCCCAGCGTACGCTCCTTAGCACAAGCCCACCGTCTGATTCGCATATACCGTGTGCTCGGGGAGCGATTTTAATTTTGAAAAAAAAACCCGCGGGGCTAATCTGACGCGGGCTAAAAACGCAAAGGTGAGACTCAGGCTACTGTAAAGTTGAATACACGGCAATAAATCCGCCATTATATTTTGCGATAAGATTATGGATGAATAAAATATGGTGATATGATATTTACTCTTTTCCTGACAGTGGAAACTGCAANCTTCTCTCTCTAACCAGCTAACACCTTCCTCACAAAGTCATATGATAGGCATAGTCAGACGTCCAAGGAGTTGCACGCCCACGAGTTCGTCTCGATCTAGTCCAGTTGAGGACTCTGTGTTCAAAGAGCACCTTCCTTTGCACTTATTCTTGCCCTGAACACAGGGACTACAGCACTCAACTATAGATTCGCATATAGGCCTACATGTAGGCCTACCCCTTTGATCAAGCCTCCACATGGGTATGTGTGATCAGAGGGGTACGTGAGAATCTGTGGTTGAGTGATGTCAGGTTGTTGTCCCTTTGTGTTCAGGGAAAGGATATATGCATAAGAATATGTTATTAGAACACAGAGTCCTCAACTGGACTAGTCTCGATCTTGAAGTTGATCTTGCCATCAAGACCAAATCCCGAACCAAATCCACTAAAAATATCACTTTCAGACGAATATGCCTACGTCTTGTCAGTGTAGAAGTCCAAGAGATTCTGACAAAATGTGTAAACATTACAGCCAGGCCATGGACACATTATAAACCATTACTATTCTCCGCCATGTCGGAATTTGGCAATAATGACATTGTCACACAAGACAGAGTACAATCCAGCATGACTTCTCGACCCTCAAGCCAAACTAACGCCACAATTCCCCGGGTAAGTACCGAGGACTTGATCTGGACTCCGTGGAGTGGCCCCATGGCCCCGTGTTGACTTTGCGACTTAAAAGTGCAACGCTTGACACCTCCTTTGTACCCGGAGCACCCGGGGATAATGGACCTGATGGGGCGTCTGGTAATCATTTCCTCGGTAAGTCCGAGACTTGAAAAAAATGAAAACATTTTCATGGCTTTCAGATGTGCATTTGTCAGAACTCAGTGAGTTGTCAGTTTCGTGGATGGGTGAATTCCCTGTTATAAAAAGGTACAGTACTTGAGGATCAAGGAGGTGTCAGGAGATTC
Source organism: Temnopleurus reevesii (assembly GCA_036244855.1). Taxonomy (NCBI): domain Eukaryota; kingdom Metazoa; phylum Echinodermata; class Echinoidea; order Temnopleuroida; family Temnopleuridae; genus Temnopleurus; species Temnopleurus reevesii. The sequence continues at coordinate 10,411 of BQKZ01003754.1, forward strand.
CCATATCCCTGAAATGATAGAGCAAAGACCAGCTCCTGTCATAGAACCACTCTGTATATTTTTTTAAAAATCTGTAAATTTGTTATTGAATACAGGAAATCTGTTCAAGGGTGTGCTTAGGTGCAGTCTGGTTGGAGATCCAATGCTAAAAGCTAAGGTGTGGAACAAGTCTAGTTCTTGTATTAAATACATTATGCATCTAAAAAAAAATCGGTATATTACGAATACGTCATATCTGATGGGTTCAGACAGGGATTTTATGATGACTTATAACAAAACACATGTAGAGGAAAACTATAGAACAGTTGCTGTTAATACAGACCGCATTATATTGTACCATAGGGTGGTTACTATAGAAACGATACCATGCGTCCATGCATATGCAAAGTCCTACATAAATCTACTTACTTCCAAACAATGCTAAAATTATATCAATTTATTATTTATGTTGTAAGAAATAATATCGTGTTTAATATCACTGAGGTTGAAAATGAAAGGGTTTGAAAAAGCAAATGTATATTTTCATGTGTACAATATACTTTCTCAGACAATCGAATGTATTCCAAATTCTGGCCAATGTTCCAACAGAACAGGTGGAATTGCATTGACACCTGTTTAATAATTAGTTTTCTTGCACGATACTAATAGAGAAGGACAATTCTGTTGTGCGTTCGAGTCATTCGAATGGATTTGGTTTTAAAATGCATAATTCGCGAAAGTCAGAATGATCTTGTACCACAATTCCTTAATCCCCGGTCACATAGGACCCCGGAAGCAACACGATTCACCCCGACTCGTTGTTCTGAGGCAGTTAACTGTGAATTAACAAAGAGTCTGGGTGAATCGTGTTGCTTCCGGGGTCCTATGTGACCAGGGCTTTAGGGCGTCACTTTCCAGATAAGTTCTATGAATAGGGAACTGTGACCTAAAATATGCAATTAAACGTAAGATAAATATTAACCGTAATTCTATGGCAAAATGTGTACCACATAGATAGGATTAATTTCCGATTCATCGTTATTCATCTCTTTAATTTTCTCAATTAGCTGATAACGACGACTTTACGCACACCGACTGGTATCAGTTCTTGCGCCGAATGCGCGTAAAAGCATGAATCAGAAACACGGCCTGACCTTACGAATATACAATTCTCTATTTCCTTGAGAACTACAGCAGTGGCAGACTGATCTGCTGATACGATCATGAAACAAAGATCGTCATTTCTTCACCGTGCATAACAAAATTAGGTTTATTCAATCCTATATGAGCCTTTGCTAAGGATTGAACGACAGGTGTTTCATTTTTCCACATTTTTGTTGTTGATTCCTGGGACAAACTTATTTCATCTGTTTTCTAAATGACGTGATGAGTTGGTAAAGTGGTTCCCTGACACGTTAAATAGCATTCCAGCTCCTTGAGAACTACAACACAGGCAGACTGATACGAGCGGGCAAATCTTGTCACTTCTTTACCTTCACGTTATACGGTTATTATATTTTTTGTCTGAGCTATTGCTGAGGCTTGAATGAGGGTGTGCTTATGGGTGCTGACTCCATGAACAGACCGATTTCGTCATTTTTTTTTGTCAATGACCTGATGGTTGGTTATACGTTCCCTGACACGCTGATAGCTTTCCAATTCCTTGGGAACCATATAGCCTGTTAACATTAGATGTAAACAGGTCACAGACAGGCATGTCTTTGGGCAGAGTCGTTACTGATAAAGACATCACATTAACAACATGATTGAAAACAAAGTTAATGCCTTCTTGCTATTCCCATGAAATCCATAAAGTGTTGCCCTCGGTGTCCAGTGCAAAAGGATGTTTGTGCCTCGATCACGGATATTATAAGACATCACATTAACAACATGATTGAAAACAAAGTTAATTCCTTCTTGCTATTCCCATGAAACCCATATTGCGTTGCCCTCAGTGTCAGATGTAAAAGGATGTTTGTGCCTTCCGGATATTGAAAGACATACAACATGATTGAAGACAAAGTTAGTGCCTTTTCGCTATTCCCATGAAACCCATATTGCGTTGTCCTCGATGTCAGGCGCAAAAGGAGGTTTATGCCTTCGAGATAAAGAAGACATCACATTACCAATATGATTGAAGACAAAGTTAATTCCTTCTCGCCATTCCCATGAAACCCATATTGCGTTGCCCTCAGTGTCAGATGTAAAAGGATGTTTGTGCCTTCCGGATATTGAAAGACATCACATTAACAAAATCATTGAAAACAAAGTTAATGCCTTCTCACTATTACCATGAAACCCATATTGCGTTGCCCTCAGTGTCAGATGTAAAAGGATGTTTATGCCTTGTGGATATTAGAAGACATTACATTAACAACACGATTGATAACAAAGTTAATCCCTTTTCGCTATTCCTATGAAACCCATATTGCGTTGCCCTCGATGTCAGGCGCAAAAGGAGGTTTATGCCTTCCAGATAAAGAAGACATCACATTGACAATATGATTGAAAACAAAGTTAATACCTTCTCTTGCTATTCCCATGAAACCTATATTGCAATGCTACTGGCGTACAATGCAAAAGGTTGTTTCTGCCTTGCGGCGAATTATGCATATCGGTCACAGCGGCACCTATGTAATCATTTTTGCGCTGTGAACATTGGTGAATGTATAGGTTACGCCAAACCAAGGAAGCGAAGTATCTAAACGGAAAAATAACTCTGCGTTACCGGCTCATTTTGCGTTCAGACGAAGATATCAGGCCATCTTATTTGCATTTTTACTCACTATCATATTGAGGAACATTGATAATGACTGGCGTTATGGTGTGCGCCTGAAATCAAACTGTTAAGGTCAGTACAACATTGACGTGGGTTAATGGTTCCTGCTGCGGGTTCGAGCCCCGGTCGCTAGGTTGCGTCTTTTGGACGGTGATGTTAACAAAGGTCGATTCCTCTTTTTCTCCTGGCGTAATTATTCAACTTTGAATGATACAACACGTTAAACCCAATTTCTCTATCGCATGATTGTAATGATGGTCATAATGAACGGCTTTCATGAAGTACTTATCACCTTTTCATAAGAACTCTCTTAGCACTCTTCAAATACAGTATTATTACCCTAGCCATAGCAATAGATGCTACCAGGTACCAGTTCAAATCGCCCGCCATGTTCTTCTAAAAATTCAGTACTAAATTCCCTAAATGAATTGAACATATCGGCCCCACTTGTCTGAACACAAAGTAGTCCATAGAGATCGTTCACACACATTTTCGGTGGCAAGCTATTGTGTGTGGAGAAAATATTGCCACTCGAAGACTCCTTGTGCGAAGAAGGTTTCTGCGCTACTTGTGTGAACAAACGGTCGTCCACACAGAGATCGTACACACACTTTTGGGTGACAAGCGATTGTATGAGCACACAAGCTTGCCACTCGAACACTCTATGTGCATACGAAATTTATTCACTACTTATCTGAACAAGCTACCGTACACATAGATCGTTCTCACACATTTTGGGTGGCAAATTATAATTTGAGGACAATAGCTTGCCACCTTAAAACTCTACGTGGGGAGAACCTTTTGGAGTTAATTGTCTGAACACGCCATCGTCAGTGGAGATCGTTCACATCTTTAGGCGGGGTAGTGGAGTCGAATGAGAGGCATGACATCAAATTGACATTGCAGATATCCATAGGCCAGGCAATTAGCTTCACAAATTAATTGCCTTAAAGGAACAGAATATCATCTGCTGCAAATTTGCTCTAGATAATCATCTTGGGCACGTATGGATTTACCCCGCCTGGGAGGTGTTTCATCAAGATAAGAAATACTTTACGCACCACTTTACTTTCGACTGGTATCCCTTCTTGTGCGTAATCATTCATCACGCGCATTCAGCGCATAAAGGGATACCAGTCGAACGTAAAGTCGCGCGTAAAGTCTTTCTTATCTTGGTGAAACACCTCCCTGGGCGGTGTTTCATCAAATGGTTCTTAAAGTTACGTGACTGGAGTACGTTAACGAGTGTTATACACGTAAGATTTTCGATCGTTCAACACAAAAACTGGTACCAGTCTTGCATAAAGTCTTTCTTAACTTGGTGGAATACTGCCCTGGGCGGTGTTTCACTTAGTTACAAAAGACTTTACGAACGACTTTACGCACGACTGGTATGAATTCTTGAGCTAAATGATTGAGAATCGTGTGCGTATTGCACTATATAACGTACTCCAGTCTTTAGTCGTGTGTAACTTTGAGAACGATCTGGTGATACATCGCCGTGCTAAGCATGAACGTTTGTCTATAGTACCCTGTATTCGGTGCTTGAAAGTTTGATGGAAATAATTCTACCCGTCCTATTTTCATCTTCTCTAGTTTTGCTTCCAGGTGCACCATGTGCAAGATGTGTCGAAAATGAGTTCAGCATAAGAAACGAATTTATGAATAAATTGACAGCTTCATTGCAAATTTTTCATGAATTACCTCGACTTTACACAATGATGACGTAATATGCATACATTTTACGCGTGCACACACACACACATACACACCGATTATACGAGTATGTGTGAATGACAACGGTACAGAAAAGATAAATACAATGTAAACACAAAGCAAATACCACATGTACGACCCGAAGTTAAGGATTGCTTTACGGATGCAACAGACCGAGATGAATAGACCTGCATATCTGGAATAATTCTTTTTTTTTTACTAATCTATTTTTAGTCCAAGAAGTCCAGTCGTAAATGGCCCCCTAAACTCGAAAACGTGACAAAACAATGCGGCACATTACATTGCAAGCGAGCGCGCGCGTGAACATTGATATTGTGACGTCGCCAAACAGACGGTATAGTGCACGGTTGTGCACTATAACGGCAAAATCAAAGAATGCGTTGTAAAAAATAATGCACGGCAATCATAACGCGTATTGTACATACCCAATTACTACAAAATGACTGTCGTGAACTCTCTCTACGCCTGGCTCATGAACTGTATACAGCACACACATATAGCACGTGGTCACTTCTCGATTTGCTTTGAGCTACTGTTTGGTGGGTAACGGGAATACCAGTGGTCTATTAATGGTTAACCCATACCCTGTCACCAGACACGACCATTAATCACACGGACATCTATATTGACTGATATGTCACCCGAACACAAAGATACTTAATATTCACTCTGATGATCTGTGAATCACTATACGGCTGAAACATCCGATTCAATAGAATGGTTGGCCAGAAAGAGGCAGGCAGATGCTTGTCCAACATTTAAAAAAATCGCAAATATTGACTGATATGTCACGCGAACACAAAGGTAGTCCATATTCACTTTAACAACTCTGAGTCGCTGCCTGAAAGCTCAGTTTATTAGGAAGAAAGGGTAATGCATACACAGGGGAGGTACTTGCCTAACGCTAAAAATGTGAATGCCAGTGCTGTATTAATGGCTAACCCATACCCTGTCACCAGACACGACCATTAATCACACGGACATCTATATTTATATAATATTGGATGGCAATAAATGGAATACCAGGGAATATTGCACGAGTTAGGGCAATATTGCACGAATCGAAGATGAGTGCAATATTGGCCCTAACGAGTGCAATATTCCCGGTATTTCATGAAATGAAGCCATCCAATATAATTATTATTATCTTTACATATACCAGAAGGCTGGTCACTGCTTTGCGCAAGCGTAAAATTGAAGCCGTACAATATGGCTTAATATTGTACGGCTTAAAACTCCCATATAGATAATAATGACTGATATGTCACACGCATACAAATGTACTCAAAATTCTCTATGATGATAAGTACCACTGTGAGTCACTTTGTAGCTGAAAAATAACATTCAATAGAACAGTTGGCCAAAAAAAATGCACGGAGATGCTTGTCCAACACTGAAAAAATCACATATATTGACTAATATGTCACACGCGTACAAAGGTAGTCCATATTCACTTTGATCATAAGTGCCACTGTGAGTCATTCTATAACTGAAACGTCAGATTCGATAGAATGGTTGGCAAGAAATAGTCAGGGAGATGCTTGTCCAACACTGACAACAATATCGCAAATATCGATTTATATGTCACACGTAAACAAAGGTAGCTCATATTCAATTCGACCAGTCTGAGTACTACCAAAACGCCAGGTCTCACACTTGCAATCTAACGGGAAGAAAGAACAAACGTACATAGGGGAGATGCTTTCCCAACGTTTCAAATGTGAATGTCAGAGTTATTCATATTCACTTCGACCAGTCTGAGTCACTATTTGAGAGCTCAGTCACCAATTGTTAATTCAACATAAATCGATCTGCAGAAATAAGCAGGAGAGATACTTACATAACGCTGAAAAATAGTGCAGAGACATCTGTATTGACTAACATACTTAGTATATTTTTTTGCGATCATCTGGCCCAGAATAACACAAAGATAGTATAACCTTTCTCCATTCTAAAAACGCGAGCGCCTGTCAAGAAGGCAGATAGTCCAATTTTAAAAGTCTCTGGTATGACTCCGCCGGGGACCGAACCCACGACCTCCTGTTCCTTGGGCACATGCCCTACCACTGAGTCATACGATCTGGTGTGTGACCGGGCCTTTCATAGACTTGAAGACAGAAGGAGAAGAATGAAGTATCGTTTATTCAATTTGCCTACCAGACCGCAAATGTATTAACCAAGCCTTTCATCACCCCAAAAATATGATATGAATGCATAAATGCATTTACTGATGTATATGAAATCAGACCCATGTGTATAGTGTTCGTATGGATGCGGGTGTACGCGAATAGGGGGTGATGTTGTGAGCGAATGTATATGTGTGTATGTGCGTGTGTGTGTTTACGTGTGCGTTTTCGTGTGAGAAAACCTTTTTTATTTGAAGAGCACATTTTCTCATCAAAATATTTTTATTCCTTTTTTATTGATTAATGAAGCGATGTTGTTAGGTATGTAATGTTTTTCGGTGTATGTTTATGGATGGGGTGTGTGTGTGTGTGTGTGTGTGTGTGTGTGTGTGTGTGTGTGTGTGTGTGTGTGTGTACGTGCATGCACGTGTATGTGTGATACCGGTAAGTCAGTTCAGTGTGTTTGTGATTCTGTAGAGCTGTAAATAGCCTGCTGATTTCAAGATCAACAACACAATTCATAATTTGTTTATAAGGTAAGATTTTCGCATTCAAATGACTACAGCTCTAATATAATGATACAAATACAATGATGTACATCGTCGTAAATGATTGTGATGTGGACATGTTTTGGTTTGGAACGTTTAAAGTACATTTCCCTTTCGTACACGTGTATAACCTCTATTTCAAGGAGCAATGACCCCCTTTGTGTCCAGATCACAGACGGCAAGCACTTCCCGTCGAGACAAATACTCATTTATTAGTGTACAGTATGCATTTTTATTGGGATGGGTATGAAATAAATATGCCTCAAGTGTCTTCTTAGACTCCAATACTGTTTTACTCCTAACATGCTAAATGAGGTGGAATATATCCGACTGTGTTAAAGGGGGAGACATCTCAGATATCTTCTACTTCAATGAAAGGACAATGATTTGAAGTACAATGAAATATAATGATCAACACTTGAATGGAGGGTAATTGTTTATTTAATTGTTGTAAATTGTTTTTGTCCCATGCATTTGTCGATTATGCTCACAGTGTAAAATCTTTCTTGAAGTTGCTTAAATCACAAATCTATATGATTCTTGGAAAATTGATAAGCTATAATCGCAATCTCGAGTAATTTGTAGACACGATTTTAAAAATGTGTCGAATATTACGTTACAATTTTCTTATAGTTCTCATCAGGTCCATAAAATAATTAATCGTTTGCTTGAAGTTGCACAAATCTGCAATATATGGCCATTGGAAAATCGATCAGCTATAATCGCAAGCTCGCTTTGTAGACACTTCTTTATTGAAAATGTGTCTAAAATTACATTACAATGTTCTTATAGTCCTCATTAAGTCTATGAATTACTTAAAATTCTATTTAAATTTATACAAATTTACTATATAATCTATGACCAGTGGAAAAGTATCAGCTAGAATCGTAATATCGAGTTGTACATACTTCTTCGTTAGAAGATGCACACATCTACTATCTATAACTGTTGCAAAATTGATCAGATAAAATCGGAATATCCAGTTGCAGACACTTCTTTGTTTGAAGTTGCACACATCTACAATCTACGACCAATGCAAAATTGATCAACCATAATCGCAATCTCGAGTTGTAGACACTTCAATATTGAATATTACATTACAATATACTATTTCCGCAAAATAAAGTGGGTCATGAACAGTACTGCCGAACGCCGTGTATTGAAATGTGCGGACACAACAATAACAAACCGGTTTCGATTTCAATAGCATTCTAACGGAGCATTGAATTGGCGTTTGACTTAATTTTTCGGAAATATACTATATCGTATTATATAGTTCTCATCAAGTCCATAAAATACTTAAACTATTTCTTGAAGTTATACAAATCTACGGCTATTGGAAAATTGATCAACTATAATCGAAATCTCGAGCTGTAGACACTTCATAATTGAAAATGTGTTAAAAATTACATTACACATTTTATATGTTCTCATCAATTCCATAAAATGCTTGAACTTTTTCTTAAAATTATACAAATCCAATATCAATGGCCATTGGTGAATTGATCAGCTATAATCGCAATCTCGAATCGTAGACACTTCTTGATTGTTACAAAGTGTTTGGGCTAACATGGGTGTTTGCAGATGGACGTTCAAACAATCATGGTTATCAGTTAGTCAATATTATCTTCCTCGACAAACAGAATCAGTGTGATTTGCGTCGCACAGAAACAAATGGTGTTGGATTCAATTTATCTCGTTAAGTTGAAACGGTATTAATGGAAGCACCGCAGTGTCCAACTCCTGCCTGTCAACGAGAGGGTTGGCGGTTTTAATCGGCGGTGTAGCGGTTCTGACTCCCGCCTCTCAACTATAGGGTCGGCGGTTCGAATCCCACCCATAATATCCTTCAGCACGAAATTCTACCACACTGTGCTACACTCAACCCAGGTGATGTAAATGGGCCCACAGCTATTAGACCGTGTAACAATAGTAAATAATTTAGATAATTACTAACAGGAATATTCATTTCAAATGTAATAAGACCAAGATTGGCAAAATGCTCTCCAGTCCGGCAGGCAGAAAGCATATAAAATTCAAACAAAACAGGTTAGTAAATCGCACTCTTCTTCAGTGGCCAGATGCGACAAGATGTTAAAATAAAATCCGTTTCTGAGGACAGACGTACAAAGGTACCTATGTGTGTAAATATGTATTATTAATTCCATCTGAATTTGGACTTTCAATTGTATTATCTTTTTTTCTGGACATCGTGTATATTTCGAAACACCTATCTATGTATGGACATGTGTCAAAGAAACAGAATACTCCCTGCTTCCGCTAAGTAACTGTAATACTGTCCTCGTTTAAAGCTTTGCATAGTGGCATCTTACATCCCTGGAGAGTTCGAGCAACGGTAGTAACGCTCCAACTCTTGTCCACGTGACCAATATTACATGTTTAAGGCGCCATTTTCACCTTTACGAGATTAAGCACCATTGGGAAATCAAACATCATAAGGGCACAAGAGATAAGCTCACTAATTGATACCCGTGGTATACTTATATCAATTAATATTTTGATTTAAAAAAAGAAAAAAAGAAAAACGAAATGGGGTAGGGGTCGGACTCCCTATAATTTTGAAACACTTCTTTCACCTATATCAAACAAGGAGTATAAGCATTGCTTCGGCTAAGTATCCGTAACACTGTCCTAGTTTAAAGCTTTGCATAGATGCGTCTTACATCTCTGGAGAGTTCGAGCAACGGTAGTAACGCTCCAACTCTTGTCCACGTGACCAATATCACATGTTTAAGGCGCCATTTTCACCTTTACGAGATTAAGCCTCATTGGGGTGCACGCGATAGGCTTGTAACTAATTGATATCTACCAATGTCTTATTGCTAACCGATTGTTTGGAACAACAGCTTATGTGTATGTTTATATCAATTAGAGCAAACTCAAACCAAACTTCAACCAAAAGGGGCAAATAAACATCCCCCAGCTGATGGAACAGATTGTAACCTTTATATATTTGTAAGGAGAGAATGTTGTCCGTTGTTAGCTAAACTTCTGTCCGATCGTTTTTAGAATTTACATCCTACGGGAGTCTAAGTACGGGTGTAACGATCCACCTCATCTCGATTCGATCCACGTGACCAATTGTACAATATTTAAGGCGCCATTTTTAAGCGCCATTAAGGCGTCAAGTTTCCAAAGCAAACATTCATAAAAGGTTGGGATACATGCTCTCCACATAACTATTGCTTGAAAAATAATTAAAATAATCGCCCAAATAAGGAAAAACTCACTTCGGCTGGATACATTTTAACCAACACCTGGTAGACATTATGTTGTCCAGCTTTAGCTCCCCCCCCCCCCCCAAAAAAAAAAGAAAGAAAGAAAATACTGTCTAGTCGTTTTATAGAGTATGGGTGTACCATACATCCCACGGGACTATGAACACTGGTGTAACGCTCCATCTCATTCCGATCCATGTGACCAATTTTACAAGTTTAAGGCGCGATTTTCCCGCCATTTTCCACCTAAAGTTACGAAATCGAACATTACGAGGCCGCATGGGAATAGCTCACTGAATGATACCTGGAAGGTGTTTCACCAAGATAAGAAAGACTTTAGGACCACTTTAAGATCGACTGGTATCCCTTCTTGCGCGTAATGGTTCACACAATTACGCACATTTTAGCGCAAGATCTGATACCAGTCGTGCGTAAAGTCATTCTAAAGGTCTTCCGTATCTTGGTGAAACGCAGCCCTGATATGCGGAAATCAATCAATAATTCAACCAAATCTACAGCTGGGAATGGATTGGGATGGGGTGTCGACTTAGGAGATGATTTTTCCCTACACTCTCTGGACGATTCATTACATTATTTGTGGAGGCATACGTCGTAGTGTAAAGGGTCGTAGGTTCGATACCCACCCATTGCGTTAGTTTCTTTCAGCAAGAAATGCATCCACATTGTGCTGCACTCAATCTAGGTAAGTTGAATGGGTACCTGGCAGGAATATTTGTTCCTTGAAATGCCTTGATTGCTTGTGTACGCCAGGATAAAGCCATGGTAATACTAATGCAAAGCGCCCTGGATACGTACGTGCGATATATAAATTGCATATTTTATGATTATCATCATTATTATCATTATCAATTATCCTGTTTCATTTGCATACAATGAGATACTGATGTTTGAGGGACTCATAAGTCAGTATCAATGAGATCAACGTCATAATCGCAAAATTGGCAACAGAATGGCGTTGAGACAAGTGGTTTTGCGAAAAAATTTTAGCTCTTACTTTACATTTTATAAAGACAACGGCCGGCAGCGTTTTTGGATATGAAATTGATAGCTCTAATGAAAAGAAAAGCTCATGAAGCTAAAAGCTCAAATGGACAGTGATTTCATCTAAGTTAATGGTAGAGTATGCGAGACGCCGTTGATGCTTGAAAAACCACGTTTCATATATTAGAGTCGGAATAAGATCCTTCGCGAAGTACTCACACTTCAGAGTGTGGGGAGTCTTTTCTGAGGATGCGATCCGGTTTCCATGGTAACAGGTATGCATTGGCTGGATGGAGATAATGATAGCGATGCTTGCTGTGCTAACATTTCCTAAAAGCATGGCAAATGAATATGATAACAGAAATTGATTGTGTTTCTGTTGATGATGTTGCTGCGGCGCTCTCACTAGAGAAGATGGTTATGGTGATGATGATGAAAATGATGATGATGAAAGTGATGACGATAATAGTTACCATGAAGTAGATGATGAATATGATGATGATGATGATGATTATGAACATGAGGATGGTATTGGTGAAGATGATGAAGATGATAATGGTAATGTTGTGGGTGATGATGTTGATGATGAGGATGATGATGGTGAAGATGAGGATGGTGATGATGATGGTGGTGATATTGATGATGATGATGAATATGATGATTGCAATAATGATGATGATAACGATATTTGCGATGAACATGATGATAATGACGATAATGATAATGACATAGTTTACTTTGCAATGCTGCCCTGCTTGGGTCGGTATCAGTAATCATTACGTAATGCATTTATTACAATTCTCACACTTTTTTCTCAATCGTTGGAGGGGGTATACAAAATCTTAAATCAATCCAGACGGGATACCAAAATTGGCATCATTTTCTAAAAACTAGACTTGGATTCCATGTTATATCACCTTAATCCAAAAAGGACCTGAATAAACATATCATTTTAGAACAAGACGACAACTTCAAATGTCTTAAGTACTGATCTAGGGTGCTCCATTGTTACTCCATCTTTTCCGTCCCTTTGGAGGCGTTTTGGGTCCACTTGATACCCTTCAAGAGCTTCAAGAGGATGAGTTCTAACCTCTGAATATTCAAATGTTCCTTAAGATCTGAGCCATCGACATCTTGGTAAAAGCGCAGAGTTGTTGGGTTATATCACCTAATTACCAGATACATATTTCAAGGAACAATGTTAAATTACACGTGGAGTGTATAATGTGTTGTATGTATTTATTGCGCATTTTTGTAACTTCATAGACAATTGGACAGCCGATAATTAACATTTTAATGAACAACAACTTTGTCAAAGCTACTCTACAAGTTCTTTAGTATTACAATCCCTTCCCGATTTCATTCTCCTCTTCTCCCTCTAGTTGGATGGAACACCACTCCACCATTCCCTCTTGGGGAATGTGATATGGTAAGTACACACACTTGATACGAATATGGAATTCAAACACGTACAAGCTGGAGTCCCACAAGGTCATGCAATGACCCCTTGTTTATTCATGTGTTGTACATTTACCATTTTTTCGTTTTTTCTTTCTTTTTCAAATTTGATATACAAGTAAATGGCCTATTAAAGGATATATCGCAGCTACTCCAAAAGATCTTTACTATACAATCCATCCTCGAATTCCCTCTCGTCTCCCTTTTGTTGAATCAAGGGCTACTAAAGCTTTCTTCTTTCTACCATTCTATCATGCTCCTATTTCCACCCACCTTGTGCCATCTTGTTGAATAGAGAGACACTCCACCTTTCCCCCTAGAGGAATATGATATGGTAAGTACACATACTTGATACGACAACGGACTTCAAGCACGTATAAGTTGGTATCCCACAAGGAGATATATTGACACCGTATTTATTCATGTGTTATACATTTACCGATTTCTTAATTTTTGTTTCATTTGAAGTATCTTATTGGTATTATTAATACTATAATATACAATCTATAATCTATAATCGGTTATTTACTTACCGTAAGTAAATAACCGATTATAGACATACTTAGGAATGACAGATATTTCGAAACTACTCTACAAGACTATACAATCAACCTCCGAAGCCCCTCTCTTCTCCCTCTTGTTGAATCAAGGGCCACTCAAGCTTTCTCCTTTCTACCATTCTATCACCCTCCTATTTCCACCCACCTCGTGCCCTCCTGTTGAATAGAGAGACACTTCACCTTCCTCCCTTGGGGTATATGATATGGTAAGTACACACACTCAATACATATTATTCAATTCGG
>BQKZ01003754.1:24160-44514 GCA_036244855.1 Temnopleurus reevesii
TTTTGCAATGTGGAATCTAGCGTATTTGAAGTTTTAATGGTTGCCAATCCTCCAACGTTTTAAACGTTAATTCAAGCTTTGATATTTTCCAATTCTTAGGAAAATATGGCATCCCTCCGTTAATGTTCCGGCTTCTTCCCCAAATATATATTGATAGTTCTGATAAAAAGGGCTTCTAATTCAAAATATGATTTGCAGCTGGTGTTTCACAAGGTGATAAATACTAACATACATCTCTTATTCACAACTCCTCTACATAGCAAGTGTTAAGTAAATCATACGTCTTGTTGTTTTTTTTTTTCAATTGAAATTATAGAGAGAGCTGAGTATATGATCTTCCGAAACCTGTCCGACCCGAAATTTCTCCAAATTTATGTAAATTCCTGCTGTGATATTTATTCGGTGCAGATATAAATCCTCGCCTATATTGTAATTTTCTTTTTTAGTGAGTCGCTTTCAAATTCTACTTTGAATCTTTATTACGTAACTGCATTCCAATAGAAATGTCTTCTCAAAAAATATCTTCTCAATATGGAGTTAGATTGCTTTAAGTTGCAAGAAATACGACCGTGTTTGATTGTGGCTCTTGAATTATCGAATCTTATTGACTTGGCAAAATCAAATGATGAATATTCGACTTCCTGATACATGCACAGACAAAGGTTATATTTCCGATCCTCCCTCTTAACCACCTCTTTGGGCCCACCTCTCGACGAGAGCACCACTCCATTTTTCTCCCTAGGGGAACACGATATAGTGTGTATACTTACGTTTCATGAGCAAATACGTCTGGCCTATACATGTATACTTCGTTGTCCCATAGGGTGACATATTGACACCGTTTTTGTTCACACTTCATTTTCTAGCCTCTTTTTAAGGCTATTACAATGATTAACAAAAGATCTTTTTCTTAGTTTAGAATTATATTTGTTAAGAATGATGATATACATAAACATAGTCTGTTACTTATTATAAATATAATAGAACGGACGAATACTTTTTAATAATCTGTTGATCATCCCCTTCCTTTCTTACTGCCTCTTTATCTGTTTATAATAATGATAATAATATTAATAAAAATACACAACATTTATATCGCACTTAATACGAAGTGCTTCTAAGCGCTCTGTGCATTATCACCCGGTTATAGCAAGGCTACCATTCGGCGCTCACTGCTATTCCTCTATAGAAGAGTCAAGGACCGCTACATGTTTCTCCCTGAGGAAACACGATGTTGTGTGTACACCTACTTGTTATGGGCACAGACTTGTACCCTACACATGTATAATCTGGTGTCCCGTAGGGTAATATATTGACACCGTTCCTGCTCACATGGTTTCAAGCATATTTCAGCGACATAAGGAACATTTCAATCATCCTTTGCATTGTCAAATACTTATTAAGAATTCAATATAAGGAAAATGTATACTATCAAGAAGACATTGTAATATGACACTGCAATGTCACCCCGTCCCCTCTCTCTCTCTCTCTCTCTGTCTCTCTGTATCTATCTCTCTATCCCAACCCTGCCTCTCTACTCGAGTCGAGTGCCACTATACCATTCTCCCAAGGGGAATATGGTATGGTAATGAGTACACACATTCGATACATATCATTGCTCTTGAATCTTCCTTAATTCCTAACCTATCACAACCCCCCCCCCCATTCGAATATATTCCACCAACACCGTTAGAAACACAGAAAAGAAAAACATACCTGTCAGGTTTTACGAATCATTCTGCTCATCTCAGCGTCTCAGGAATATCAGGTGCGGGTCCTGTAACATAAAAGAGATATGATTAATTGACACAATTATCGTATCTCTATGGTGTATGTTTTGTCATAGACTAAAGGACGACTCACACCTTTGCGTTTTAATTCTGCGTCAGCCCAGCGTTTTTATGAATTAAAAATGCTCTCTGGACGCACAGCGTACGCGGATCAGACGGTAGACTGACGCTCAGCTTGCGCTAAAGGAGCTTACGCCTACCGTCAGTTCTGCGTCCGGGTAGCGTTTTCATTAAAAAAAAACCACTGGGCCGATGCAGGCTAAAAACGCAAAGGTGTGAGTCGGTCTTTACAATCGATATTTCTCGTAAATTTAGTTGCATCTTTTATGTTACAGGTACATGGTATTTTATTTCTGGAAAAGCATAGCTCTCTATGAGAAAAGAGACTCGTTCCTTTAAGAAATAAAAAGTTATCAAAGGACACATGTAAGATGTAAAATTGCCACCATCCATACACCCTATCCGAAATAAACGGACCATAATACTTGAGAACTCGCATAGCTTGTTGGGAATGTGAGTTAGCATTCCTAACAGAGTAATATTTGGGTGATTCTTCTTCGAATACTTATTATTCTTCATCCAGATGGCTGAAGAAACGCTATAATAGTATATAATAATATTCATGATACCAGATTTTTTTTTAAATGTGATTTCATCATTAGAATTATAAAAAAAAATAATGAAAAGACACTCAAGCCACAAGCCACATTAAACATGCGTTGTGTTTAAAATGTGAAATTTTTGCCCCAAAGTTACTTTATATAGTCGGGTACAAGGTTTTCGGTCTTAATTTCTACTCAATACAAATGAATATATGCTAATCAGTCTGTATTAAATTTCTATCGCAAAGCATGTTATCATGAATGGAAATACATGGAAATGTATTCACTGGTGTCGGGATAATGTTTCATCACCAAAAATGTGTTTGAAAAAAAAAAACGGCTGGTGATCATTTTCGTGATAACTGATAAGGAAATCTGACCCGGTCGTATGCAAAGTCTTTTTTGAACCCGTTGGTGGAACACTACCCAGATCTATTTCTAATCTCAAATTCAGATTGAATATGCATCACCTGTAACCAGACCATTTGAAATGGTGGTGTTGGAATCGGATGACTGTTGTGATTTGAATATAATCGTTAATGATGATGTTCATCGTATATTCATAGGATGTGACATGCTGTTTTACGGCTGACTCACACCTTTGCGTTTTAGCCTGCGTCGGCCCAGCGTTTTTGGAAATTAAAAACGCTCCCTGAACGCACAGCTTACGCAGATCAGACGGTGGACTGACGTTAGGTTTGCGCTCAACGAGCATACGCCAAGCGTCTTTCTGCGTCAAGGGAGCGTTTTTAATTTCCAAAAACACTGGGCCGAAGCAGGCTAAGAACACAAAGGTGGGATTCGGCCTTTAAAACATTTGACAGGCTCTGAAAGCAAGATGTTGGATTGGCCATAGAACAAATGAATGGCTAAATGAGTAATGGTTAGGATGAAGATAGTAATTCTCTTCTTCTTTGGAAGCAAATAAGCAAATCACCATCAAAGTGTATACGTGTTTCAAACGGAATGTCAGAGACGGTACGATTTGTCATTTTTGCATCAATGAAATAATTATTCCATTGCTATTGTGACGGAGAAATGAAAAGTAATAATAATTCTCTTCTTCTTCTTCTTCTTCTCATTCCTGATTGTTAACATTCTTTTTCTTCTTTGGAAGCAAATCAACATTAAAGTGTATACGTGCTCCTAATGGAATGTCAGACACGGTACGATTTGTCATTTTTGCATCAATAAAACAAATATTCCATTACTATTGTAGCGGAGATGTGAAAAGTAATAGTAATGCTCTTATTCTTCTTTTTCTCCTTCTTCTTCTTCTTCTTCTTCTTCATCATCATCTTCTTCTTCTTCTTCTTCTTCTTCTTCTTCTCCTTCTTCTCATTGTTAGCATTCTTTTTCTTCTTTGGAAGCAAATCAATATCAAAGTATATACGTGTTTCAAATGTGTTTACATCATGTATTATGATTTGTGAGTAAATGATGAAATGCAAATATCATTGTGTTTGTTGCATAATCGTTTATATAATTTCATATTTAATTTTTGAAAATGCTATAGAAATGAAACAAAATAATAACTCAAAATCAAATCAAATCAAAATGTCAGACACGGTACGATTTTTCATTTTTACATCAATAAACTGATTATTCAATTGCAAAGTGATAGTAATATTCTTCTTCTCCTTCTTCTTATTCTTATTGTAATCATTATTTTTCTTCTTTGGAAGCAAATCAACATTAAAGTGTATACGTTTATCAAACGGAATGCCAGACACGGTACGATTTGCCATTTTTGCATCAATAAAATGATTATTTCATCACCATTGTTGCAGAGACAGAAGAGGTCTGTGTCGTTTCACTAATACCGCACTTCTATTCTTCTCCGATATTTTTCCAAGGCTGAAATATTCATTTCATCATCCTTTATCCATTGTCATTCATATTGATATCAAAGCTCATATTCAGCAAACGTGAACCACGAGTATTCAACGAATGCTGACATTAATCATGTTAATATTATTACATTGAGTCATCAACATTGAAACTGTCATAACATAAAGATATCATTATGATCATTCAGTACTATTTTCATTCAAAATCGTCCGAAAATAATATTTTGTCTATGGTATCAAAATACTTGAAGCCGGCAGGTTTTGTGAGCGCTAAATGGAAATATTGAAAGATACCAGGATCCGTATTGCAACTGGTCGTTAGGTTTCGTGACAAATAAAAATGAATTACAGTTATGAGTCACTGCTTTTTGTCGATATTTTGAACAATAGGACACTACGAGTTCAAAAAGGTATAGCGTTAGTTTGTGAGTCAAGGTAGGTATTGTATCAATGTTTCTATGTCTGTTACTGTTACTTTGTCTATCTTTCTGTCTGTGTACATGTGTATGTACCTTTGCGTATGTTTGTAATGTTAATTTCACCCATTTTCTCCCGTTTCTCTTTATATACTTTCATTTCTTGAAATATCTGAATTCGAACGATTAATCACTTTCTTGGATTATTCTATGGCGGGTATAGTATCAATGTATCTATTCAATTTTTCAATTTCTGTCACTTTGTCCGTCTGTTTGTTCGAATGTGTGTGTACCTGTGTGTATGTTTGTAATGTCAATTTCACTCATTTTCTCCCGTTTCTCTTTATGTACTTTCATTTCCTGAGACCTCTGAATTTTCCTGGTGCGTATAGTATGAATGTTCCTATTTCTGCTTCTGTTACTTTGTCCGTATGTTTGTTTGCATGTAGTGTGTGTACCGGTGTGTGTGTTTTTAATGTTAATTTCATTTTCTCCCCTTTATCTTTAAATACTTTCATTTCCTGAGATCTCTCAAATTCGAGCGATTATTCTATTTCTTGGGTTGTCCTGAATAGTGGACAAATCTGAAGAAAAAAATAATCTAAGAATTATATTAAAATTTTTGGATAAATTAAGATTGATTACAACTATTTTTTTTTAATCCATAATTTATTTGACTTTCTAAACTAACTTGGATTAAGTTTTTCTTATAAGCGTTAACTTGGATGAAAATTTAATGTTAATGGATTGAAAATCGTTCGCACCACTTTGAAGTAAATTGGAAGTAAATATAAATCAAATTTCGAAAAAGAATTAATGAGTGTGAGACTCGCGCTACAAACCGAGCCTGTGAAAATCACTCCGAGGTAAATCTAACTTTTTCAAATTTCGAGTAAGTATTGAATTGATTTAGTACCTCGAATCTCGAATGCTACAGACAGAGGCAGTATTTATAATAATAATAATAATAATAGATGCAATTTATATAGCGCACGTATCCACTCTGCTGAGTGCTCAAGGCGCTTTACATTTTTATTACCCTGTCTTTAACCCGGCAGCCATTCACGGCGCACTTGGCATTTTAAAGAATAAATATTCCTGCCAGGTACCCATTCACCTCACCTGGGTTGAGTGCAGCACAATATGGATGAATTTCTTGCTGAAGGAAATTGACGCCGTGGGTAGGATTCGAACCTACGACCTTCTAGTAGAAAGGCGAGAGTCACTACCACTACACCACGGCGCTTCCATTCCATAATTACTATACAGATTTCATAAATCGTCGAAATATAGAATAGAATTTCATGAATGTCGGATCAAGGAGCTTCCTTGGTCTGATGACAACATTGAAATATCAGAGCCAAACCTGCCACAATGTTCTGCATACCGTCACAATCATGTGAATTGTACAAGTAGAATTACTCATGCGATCCTGAAATCCTTCAATCAGACAATCAGGTAACGATTATTATCTTTTTGCAATTTATTCAAAATTTTCCCACGATTTTCAGTTTCAATCATTACAACTCCATTTATGAGAACCCGTGTTGTATAACATGAAACTTTAAGCCCCGGTCACATAGGACCCCGGAAGCAACACGATTCAACACGACTCTTTGTTCGGAGGCAGTTATCTGTGAACTTACAAAGAACCGTGCTCAGTCGTATTGCTTCCGGGGTCCTCTGTGACCGGGGTTTAAACAAAATTAGGCCAATCTTTCTTTTCCACAAGCTACAAACAATCTGACGAATTGCTTTCAAATATTGCCAGTCATTTATTAGTTGTCGTATTGATTGCGTTGTCAAAATGTGTGTAGGAGAATTTAGTCCGTAGAGAATTTTTTTAATGAAAATTTAAATGAAATTAAGACGCATTAACAAATTTCTCGAGTAGGTTTTCTTAAAGCCCTGGTCACATAGGACCCCGGAAGCAACACGATTCACCCCGAATCTTTGTTAATTCACAGTTAACATGGTTAACTGCCTCAGAACAACGAGTCGGGTAGAATCGTGTTGCTTCCGGGGCCCTATGTGACCAGGGCTTCATAAAAAAAAAAAAACGTTCTTTGTCTCTTTTTACGGAGCATATGATAGAGAAAGAGTAGCCTTTGATTTATTCGCTTTATAACGTTAATGGGGTCAGAGTACATATTTTATATTTGATTGGGTTGATGATTAATCTTTGCAATTTGAAATTAGTCGGTAGAGAACCATGGAGATTAAAATACTACCTACAGTTCAACGAATGTGGATCATGTAATACTTGTTTAAAACAACGTACAATCTCTATAATGAACTCAATCGCCAATTTTCTTTTGTTATAAAACATTAATAATTATGACAAATAACATTCGTGTAGCGCTATATATGACCGATGATTCCAAGGACTAAATTTATACTTCAGAATAAAAGAAAATAATAAAAAAGACGATGTCTTTTTATCCCTTTTTTTATTCGGTTATAACTCTTTTTTTATCATACTTTTATCATGACTATTTATATTATTATCATCATAATCATCATCATTACGCTGTGAATAATAAACAAATCCATTCTCAGCATACTCCATAGGTTTCCCCAATTAATTTTAAACAATTTCCAAAACAATTAACATTTCGAGCATGTGATTACTCGGAGAATGCATGGGTGCGATGTTAAAGAAATTTAACTATTTAATAATTCACTTGGGAGAAGGACAACATTTTCTTGTAAAACTTACAAATCTGCCCCTAATGCCCCTTTAATGAAGGTTCAAGGCTTCATAATTGACATAACAATAATCATTGTTATCATTGAGCAATCCACAGAGTGGATACGTGCGCTATATAAATTGCATCTGTTATTGTTATTATTATTATCATTATTAATATTATAACTATCATTATTACGATTATAATCATCATTATAGCAACCTAAGTCATCGTGTAACGCTATCAGAGAAATTAATCAGTTCCTTAACGACATAATTATACTGAATCTGCCCCTTGTCAATATCATATCCGATTTGAAACCAACCTTTGATCATGCTGATCCAACGAACGTTTAAACCCTGGTCACATAGGGCCCCGGAAGCAACACGATCCAACGCGACTCTTTGTTCGGAGGCTGTTAACTGTGAATTAACAAAGAGCCGTGTTGAACCGTGCTGCTTCCGGGGTCCTATGTGACCGGGGCATTATCCACCAACATACACGCCTACAACAATATATCTTCACACATAATTTACACGGACCAGTTCCGTGTTCAACCATTAATTGGAAATTCCCTACATTTGCGAGTTACCGTTTCTTTCCCATTAAAATTTGGATATTCCATCATATAGGACTTGTAGTAAACTTGATAAAAACATGAACAACGCGCATTCTTAAGGTAAGTTTGTCATTCTTTATAGTTTTTTAAGGTTATATTCATGCTTGGTTTAGAGCCTGCGTGTTATGATTATATTGAAATATTTTGTCAAAATGACTCTTCAGGAAACTTTTCCTTGGTTGCATTTATATGGAGGCGCCGTAGTGTAGTGGTTCTGACTCTCGCCTTTCAACCAGAGGGTCGTAGGTTCGAATCCCACCTATGGCGTCAAATTCCTTCAGCAAGAAGTTGATCCACAGTGTGCTGCACTCGACCCTGGTGAGGTAAATGGGGACGGAAGGAAGAAATTCCTTGTAATGCGGATCGCCGTAATGGCTGCCAGCTAGAGCCGGGTAATAGTGAGTGTAAAGCTTTCAGCGCCATGAGCACCGATAAGGTGGACCTGTGCGCTATACAAGTAGCCACCATTATCATGATTATATGATAACAGCTATACATATATCACTGAATTATGGCTCTATTCGAGAGATACAGATCTTAAATACCATGGCCAGTTTACCAAATGATTTCAGATTCACACTCATTCTTACAATACCGGCAATGTATCATTGTTTCAACCTTATTATTATTCAACCCAGTACAAATTTCTTTGGAAAAAAAAACTACAGAACAAACACTAGACATGGGCGGCGTTTCACCAATATAAGAAATACTTTACGCACGACTTTACGTTCGACTAGTACCCCTTCTTGTGCGTAATGGTTCACATTATCACGCGTTTTCAGTGCAAGAACTGATACCAGTCGAACGTAAGGTCGTGCGTAAATCTAAGAACGATTTGGTGAAATACAGCCATGGTAGAGATGAATATAAATTCGAAACCTATATATGTTTTCATTCAAAAAGATTTGCGGTTGCACCATGTGGTGTGGGGTTATCTTTCAAGAAAAAGTCCTGAAAAGGACTGAGCAAAAGCAAAATCTCTACGAGTCTGTGTAATATTTTAGCCGGTTATTGTATAATTATATCTAATTCAAATAATTGTCTTCTTTGCAGATCGTGAACCTTTCCATTAGACGCGAAACAATTCTTGATCCAACGCATCATGGCATCTAAATTTTCCAAAGAGGAAGAGGCCGGCCAGCTGAGACCCAGAAAGGGGCATGACCCGACATGGCCATGTGACAAGCACGGAGATCCAATCAAATTCTATTGTAATAATCACGTGACGCCCATCTGCCATCCGTGTGCGACTAAAGATCATACCAAGCAACAATGCGAGCTTGCTGATATCGAGGATGTGATCCTGGAAATGGAAGGAAAGCTGCAGGAGAAGTGCGAGCAGATTGAGGAAACAAAGGAACGTCTGCGGCTGCTCAGGTCTGATTTAACGGCATCGGAAACATCCGCGCGAGATCATTTCCGGTTGCTCGATGATGAGGTGAACTCTATATATGAATGTGAATTGAAGAGTGTGAATGACAAGGAACGTGATGACGTATGTCTAATCAACAAGGAAGCGGNTAAGCAGTAACATTCCTTTTGAGCAATGAGTCGTGGGAAGTTTAAATAACTATTTTGCATCCTCACAGACTTGTGCAGAACGGAATTATGACATCCGATACAAAAAGCTTCATTTCTTTGTAACCACTCAAGCAAATCTCATGAAATTTTCACCAAATGTAGATGAATGGTTACATATTTGACATGCCAAACCGCATCTATTTTCATATTCATCTTCAAAAGTTATTAATCCTGAAAGCCCCGTTGTCATTTTTTGGGGGACATATGGTATAAGGTTGCTTAATGAAGAACTTCTCATAGATTTCATGCTCTTATGTATAGCATTCAATTTTCATTTTAATCTACACTGCAAAAACGCTGGTCTTGAATTTAACACCAACCGAAATCTATATACGACCACACCAGAAAAGTGCTAGAATAACACCAGGTTAGAAGTAAAATAAATCAATATATTTAAACACCGACTGGTGTTATTCGGATCCTTAAACAACACCAGTTGGTTTTGAAATGTATCTAATGGATTCTAAACTGGTGTTATTTTCACACTTTTATGTGGTTCTATATAAATTCCGGCTGGTGTTGAATTTAACACCAGCATTTTGTCAGTGTACACTATTTAGGGTATCCTGGAAAAACAAATTCACCTGCTCTTGAACTTTTATGCACCCATATTACATGTATTATGTTGAACTTTTAACTTCATTTTTCTTTTGTTATTTAGCTTGAATGCTTGTGAATGTTTAAGTAAACATGATTCATTGTGTCTAATGCTGCCATTTAATGTAAATTGCTCATGCCATGATTATTAACGACTCATCAATTTACAATAAGTCACTACATTTTAGATGAAAGTTCCCTTTTCGGACTCAATCAATTTTGCTAGTAAGATCCGTAACAGAGTCATTTTTGCTTGAAGCTCGAGTAAAGTCTTGGTATAAGCGAATATTTTTGTCCCCAAATTTGTCTTCAAATCGAAATGAAATATAATATCGTGAACATATTGCATAAGATATTGTAAGAAAATAAGTGCGTTTTGGTAAAGCTATAACCTAAAATATGCAAAATATCTCAGTCTCGAGGACCCCAAGACTGAATCAATCATTTCTTGATAATTAAAGGACACATTCTCATGCAGAGAATCGGATGAAATTGTCATAAATCAATTTTTGTGTATACCTTGCTATTATTCTTCTCTTTTTTAATCGCGGAAATAACTTATGCCCGAGATAACAAGCACATATATTTTTAATTACCAATTTTCAAAAGGAATGAGTCCATTAGGTCCCGGTCACATAAAGCCCCGGAAGCAACACGATTCAACACGACTCTTTGTTAATTCACAATTAACTGCCTCCTAACAAAGAGTCGTGTTGAATCGTATTGCTTCCGGGGGCCTATATGTGACCGGGGCCTAAAAAAGAGCTATGGTCTCAAAATGTGTGTACGATGTCATGATATACATCCCGTTAATTCACATTTCTTAATCTTAATCTACCAATTTTGGGCTTTAATGTCTTGAACGCAATCCATCCAAAACATATCGATGGATACTCTCTCTCCCTCTCTCACGCACACACACACACACACACACACAAACACACTGACTAATATCTGAAGCTTGCGTGTCGACACGATCAGAGGAACATCAGGAAAAGTGGGCAATTTTCGACGAGGTCGGGAAATCATCGCTAAAACAGATGCCTCGCATGACCACTTGTACTTTGCTTGAAAATAGATTTCAGGCTGTTAAAGGTAGAGTAAAACTTTGCAAGCTAAAATCTGACTTTCCATGAATTCATTGTTCTGCAAAAGATATATATGTGACGACCTTATTCCGCAACTCGGTCTTAAAGTGTAACTTCACTCCTAGGCTACTGAAAAAAGGGTTCGTATTGCGGGTTGTGTGCATGGTATACATATACACACAACACATGCATACAGCTGATGCGAGCGTGAGGTTTTCTCAGCGATATCGAGGTCCGTACGCGGGTACACATTACACAAGTAAAACAAGACATCATACTCCTTCATTTGTAACATTTAAAATATCGGTACTACATGCACAATGAAGGACNATGTGACCGGGGCATTATCCACCAACATACACGCCTACAACAATATATCTTCACACATAATTTACACGGACCAGTTCCGTGTTCAACCATTAATTGGAAATTCCCTACATTTGCGAGTTACCGTTTCTTTCCCATTAAAATTTGGATATTCCATCATATAGGACTTGTAGTAAACTTGCTAACAACATGAACAACACACAATAAGGTAAGTTTGTCATTCTTTATCGGGCTTTTTTTTTATTCACGCTTGGTTTAGAGCCTGCACTGCAAAAACGCTGGTGTTAAATTTAACACCAACCGGTATCTATATAGGACCACACCAGAAAAGTGTTAAAATAACACTAGTTTGGAATCAAATCAATGTATTTAAACGATGGGTGTTGTTCGGGGCCTTAAACAACACCAGTTGGTATTGAAATATATAGATTCCGGCTGGTGTTTAATTGAACACCGATGTTTTTGCAGAGTGCAGTGATTGTATCGAAATCTTTTGTCAAAATGACTCTTCAGATCTCTGGTCATACGTTCATGATATCCATGCCACCGAATATACAGTTCGGTAATTCCACTAAGGAAGCTTTTCCTTGATTCCAGTTATATGATTACAGATATACATATATAACTGAATTATGGCTCTATTCGAAAGAAACAGATCTTAAAAGAAGAGTCTACCAAAAAATTATATTTCTTTAACAGGAGAAGAAGAAATAGATGAACAGAACAAAAAAAAAGTTTGAGGAAAATCGGACAACTAATAAGAGAGCTATGAATGTTCGAATATTTAGACAAATTGGGGCAACTGATGACGTCACAGGTGCACAACTGACCATTTATTACATTCATATCAATTTGATAAAATGTTACTTTTTTCCCAAAAATATGATTTCCTCAAAACTTTAACAATAGGATATCTTTATGATAGATATGTAGATCCACTATTTGCATGTTTACATTCAAACTTTGCAACTTTTTGTAAAAATAATGAATTTTGCACCATATTTATGATAAAAACTCTGGTTAGTTGTGCACCCATGATGTCATCAAGTTGGCAACATCTCTGGAAATTTCTAATAATTTGCCCATTTTTCAAATCTTTAAAAATTCATAACTTTTTTTATTTACTTGTCCGATTTTCTTCAAACTGTTTTTGTTTTACTCACCAATTTTATCTGCTTCTGCTAAAAAAAATATTATTTTGGGGTAGGCTCTTCTTTTAAAATACCATGGCCAGTTTACCAAGTGATTTCCATGATTTCAGATTCACACTCTTTCTTACAATACCAGCAACGTATCACTGATTCAATCTTATTATTATTTATCCTAGTACAAATATCTTTGGAAAAAAAAGTAAAGAACAAACAGTATACATGGTAGAGATGAATATAAATTCGAAACATATAGCTGTTTGACATCTCATTTATTTACAGGTGTTATTTCACGGCCAAGCAATTCCTTATGAAAGTAACAACGGTATGAGAGTAAAAACTGCAAAATTTGTAATTGACTTACTGTAGTGTCACCATTAAAATGTGGTTTTTAATGGATAAAATTGATGCAAGAGCAGGAAGAAACGATTAATTAAAGAGTGAAATAATGAATAAACAGTTTTTTTCAGGTGAAATTTTTAGAGTGTTACCAGTCATTATGATAAACATCTTTACAAGTTGACTAGTATTGATTATTCGTTATTTTATCCATCGATCTATCCATTCACATGCTTGTATCCATTTAAATCCATAGTTTAACAACGTGACTACAAAAGATCAATTACTGATTTGCAGCTTTTGCGTCCACACTTTTTTGTACTTCAAATGGAATTACTCAGCTGTGAAATAACCTCTGGAAACAAATGAGGTGTCATTCTTTAAATAACAAAACACTTTTTGCAGTGATATGACTCGATATGGATATAGATTTCCCATATTTATGCTATGTGTCCGTAAACTTAGATTTACAAACTTTTTTTGAGGAGTTTATTACAATTCCCTACACTTCAAACCTACGGCAAAGCTATTTGATTACACCACATACTGATCATTCTCTTTCACTTTAGTGTAGTGTAGGGGAATTGTGATAATTTTCTGTCGTACGTACGGCAAATCTATTTGATCACGATGTGTCTTAGACATGTTAGAGTAATGAATTAGACCACAGAGTTTTCATTAATCTCTTTGAGTCTGTGTAATATTTTATCCGGTTATTATATTATTATATCTAATTCAAATAATTGTCTTCTTTGCAGATAACCTTTCCATAAGACGCGAAACAGATTCTTGATCCAACGCATCATGGCGTCTAAATTTGCCAAAGAGGAGGAGGCCGGTCAGATGAGACCCAGGAAGGGGCATGACACGACATGGTCATGTGATAAACACGGGGATCCAATCAAATTCTATTGTAATAATCACGTGAAACCCATCTGCCATCCATGTGCGACAAAAGATCATGTTAAGCAACAATGCGAGCTTGTGGATATCGAGGATGTGATCCTGGAAATGGAAGGAAAGCTGCAGGAGAAGTGCGAGCAGATTGAGGAAACAAAGGAACGTCTGCGGCTGCTCAAGTCTGATTTAACGGCATCGGAAACTTCCGCGCGAGATCATTTCCGGCTGCTCGATGATGAGGTGAACTCTATATATGAATGTGAATTGAAGGNAAAAAATATTCAGGATCCGCCATTAAAATGGTGCGAGCTCATACTCGAATGGTAATGAGGGTGGAAGGGTAATTGTTTTCCATGACAGTCCATATATAGGGAGAGGGGTCTAAGCTGAAAAAAATTAATTTCACTTTCTTTTTAAGGAAAGTTCCGGTTTCCATGCAATAAAAATTTAGTGATGAAAGTGTTTCACAGACGCACTTGATTCCTGCATAGTGTGCCTATAATGATGATGATGATGATGATGATGATGATGATGATGATGATGGTGATGATGGTGATGATGATGATGATGATGATGATGATGATAATAATAATAATAATAATATTAATAATAATAATAATAATAATAATAATAATTATTATTATTATTATTATAATTATAATAATAATGATAAAAATAATGATAATAGTTATAATAATAATGATGATAATAATAATACATGTTGTATAATATGCGTATACATTCTGCAGAGTGTTCAAGCTTGGCCCTTTACAATATTATCAACCTCACTTTAGCTATATCGCCATGTAGGTCATATCTCGAATTTTAATTTTATTTGGGAGTATTAAACGTTCAATTTGAAGGCCGATATATATATAGTTTATTAGCACCATCAACCATTTGGGTAGGGTAGCATTTGAGATCTGTTATAGTTGAGATGTTTTTAAACGAAAAAATGTAAACCATGTATTTAACTAAACGTCAGTCTAGATAGTACCTGTCTGGCTATTTGTGAACTTATTTTGTTTTTTCTTTCGGGGAAAATAAGGCATTTAGTAGCAAACCAATTGTGTCACCAACAGTCTGGCAGTTTCAGACCTATTAAGAAGAACATCATGCGGTATCGTAATCTTATTCGAAACATCAACTCGCCGTTAATAATATCATTCCGATTTTCATGCTTTCAAGAAAGACGGTAGGCAAAGTACTGGACATTCCAAAACGCTGTTCAACATTAAAAATTCCCTTAAAACTGAGGTATTGATTTCAGGGAAGTTCACATAAAAAAAATACAAGATCATCACTTTTCTCTATTTTTTCTCGTCTGTCGGCAGAAAAAAAGAAGAAAAAGGCGATCAAGGAGAAAAGTGGTCGATAAAAAGGAAACGGAATCAGGCATGAAAAGTCGATAAAGCCGAGACAGTATATGCACATCCTCCAATGCGTTCATACAAAATATTTTTAAAGATCTATTTTGGGGTTGGCTTTTTAAAAAAAATAGTCTTGATTATTATTGTTTGTATGTTCTATTGAATGGAGACGATTACAATATATATATATATTATTGTACAATCAACAAAATTCAATAGTGATATTACACGGAAATAATACACAACATCAAAGCGCTCTGTGCAGTATTACCCAATTCGAATTTGTCAATTCAATTTTTTTTTTCAATTCAAATGCGTTTATTCAATTTCGTTATAATACAACACATAAACAAAATAAGTACAATAAAAGTACATATAAACAATCAACAAGACAGTAAATTGAAGAGGAAAAAAGTAGAATGAAAGATAGGGGGACAACATATGCAGTACGTAAATAACACTAATAACGAAAATTAAATGAGAACTGCTATAAAAACCAAAGTGGCTCTGTCGGGGCAGCCCCAGCTATTCTGAATATTAAAACTTGTACTGAAAAATGAATATGTAAATTATAAAAGGGATGTTAATGAATCAAAATGAGCTAAAAAATATTGTTTGAGTTTGGATTTAAAAGAACTTAAAGATAATGCCTGTTTTATATCCGGTGGAAGAGAGTTCCATATATTTGAACCTTTATATTTAAATGAGAAGGAGGAGGATGTGTTTTTACAAACTTCAATATAATAGTTGTCAGGGTTTCTAGTGTTACCCGGCCATAGGAAGGGTACGATTTGGCGCTCACTGCATCGCTGTCATCGATACCCATGCACCTAACCTGAGTTGAGTGCAGCACATTGTATATACATTTCTTGCTGAAGGAAATTAACGTCATGAGTGGGAGTCGAATAGCCGACCCTCTATTTACAATGCCAGAGTCAGAACCGCTACGCCATGACGCTTGGATTTTGTGCACAGTATGATGGTTGTTAAATAATGAGGTTGAAGTGACATAATTTATCAAATGATCAGTTTCGCAATGTCCCTTATGTCCATAGTGATGGTTCATATGTATCTATGGCTGATCTCACATCCTAAAAAAATATTACGATGTCTGCATGATGACACCTTTGCCATATTCTAAAAAATAAGTCAATGTTTGGTNGTGTGAATGACAAGGAACGTGATGACGTATGTCTAATCAACAAGGAAGCGGATGAAGAGATAAGACTCATCAATGAAAAGAGGGAGAGGCGGGTCAAAGAGTGCAATGCTGAAGCAGAACGACGGCGGGGATTAATCAAGGAATCTCAGTCTTTGGTCACGTCTCAAGCAGAGATAGTCAGAGCTGCTGCAGACAAACTGAGAGAAGATCTTGGGCATAAGGTCGAACATGCGACCAGCAAACTGAATACCATTGAACACATGATAAAGGATGTCCTGCAAACGGATGAGGCTTTGGTAACCAGAGGTCCCCAAGCCCTTGCGGGATTTGACGAGTTCCTCCGCATGAATAACCCACGCGGTTTCAGCGAGCACCTTGATCGGATAGATCGTGAGATCCAGCATGTGGCGGTTGTCAGTGGTATAATTGGCGGGCAACTCTTCGCCAGGATTGACGGCTTCTCCGGCAAATGGGAACTTGTCCGAACGTTGGATATCCCACCAATGGTCAATGATCCATGGGTCTGCGGATCGATCAGTGAAGATGAGATTTGAGTCAGGGATATGCTCACAAACCATTTGTACGTTACAAACCTAAAGAGCAAACACACGGTGAAGGTCCTCGAGGGAGACACAGGAAACGGTGTTTCCTCCTGCACTAAACTGGACAGGAACAACATTGTCTGCGGCAAGTGGCAGAAGAACTGCGCAGGGGACACAATGGACGGATGTATCACGATCTACGACAGGCACTGGAAGGTCATCAGAGACATCACCATCCCAAGGAATGCCCCGGGTCCTGATAAACCAGTATACGTTGATGTTAACCCGGATGGAATGATCCTAGCTGCTCAGCGAGGTCAATCAAATATCTACGTCATCGATCCTGCTGACGGGAAGATATTGTTGCAATATGCGCTGCCGGCGAAGGTTGGATGGTGTGGGTTTCGAGCGATGTCTTCAGGCGGGGTTGTCCTAAAGGGAGATCTAGACACAGAAGATCCGGATACGCACCCGAAGGCAATGACGATCTTATCAAGATATGGAGTGAAGAAGACCACTATTGGATCCGAAACGTGGCACAATGCAGAGTGCAGCGTGGACAGGTTTACGGACACTATCTACACGCTACACCGGACTGTGCGGGACATTCACGGCGCAACCTGGGGCGTTGACGTGGTGTCCCGCCAGGGCAGGATAATGGCAAAGATGATCGTGGAATACACGCACTCGTACCGTGCCAACTTTATCAGTCCGTGTGCTGTGACCCTTTCCGGTATGCTTGTGATTTGCAACGGTGATAAGTTTCTCCTGTACAAGAAGAGTTTTGCATTGTAATGCCAATACTAGGGACCTTTAGCGTGTACAAGACGGTATGGCTGATCACAACGTTAGCTCTAAGGTCCGTTCCAGAAGGGTGCACCAACACAACACTACTTCTTGTTGTGATCGGCACTACCGTCTTGTACATGCTAAAGGTCCCTATTATATCAGTGGTAATGCGTCGATCATGAGATAACGTGCATCATACTACACGCATGTGGGACAAAATGGATCGATTAACAAATATCCCCACGCCTTTGAGACAACATTTGTAACGAAGGCAGTTTACTTCTTTACAAGATGAGCTTTGCAGTCTTAATCCAAAAGTGTCGTATATAGCATTATCACAAGACTCCAACGGTCGCAATATCACACGATCACAGTGAAAACCTAAAGCCCCGGTCACATAGGGCCCCGGAAGCAACACGATTCACCCCGACTCATTGTTCTGAGGCAGTTAACTGTGAATTAACAAAGAGTCGGGGTGAATCGTGTTGCTTCCGGGGTCCTATGTGACCGGGGCTTAAACGCCTGATGGTGTGCATGAACTAGGTTGTGAAAAGATTAGGCTTCCAATCAAATCAAGGTTTAGTGCTTTAAAGAAAGTAGAATTTAAAAAATCATATACATAGGCATGCTGTGGACTACCAAGGCAAAAAAAGTAAACTTTGGTCAAATTCAATGGACTCAATATTATGTCACTACTCTGTTGTTGATAAATCGTCATTCCCATTTTAATCGGCACGATATTTACACATTATATTTGATATTAAGCACGACTTATTACTTATGTTATAAACGTTCTCCTCTTGTCGAATTATACAATACTTATTCCACTTCGACTTTTCAATCTAATACTTCTTAACCCCAAGTCCTATTTTTCCACGAGAACGAGTCAGATATAAGGTTGCTTAATGAAGAACTTCTCATAGATTTCATGCTCTTATGTATAGTATTCAATTTTCATTTTAATATACACTGCAAAAACGCTGGTGGTGAATTTAACACCAACCGGAATCTATACGACCACACCAGAAAAGTGTTAAAATAACACCAGGGCCCCGTAACATGAAGGTTTGCGATTAATCGCTATTTGATTTTGCGATCGATTGCAAACTTTAGTACATGATTTGCCATAGACTTGCGATTGATATCAATCGCTATCAGATTAGCAATTGATCGCAAACCTTTATGTTACGGGGCCCTGGTTAGAATAAAAAATCAATATATTTAAACACCGACTGGTGTTGTTCGGAACCTTAAACAACACCAGTTGGTTTGAAATATATCAAATGGATTCTAAACTGGTGTTATTTTAACACTTTTATGTTATTCTATATAAATTCCGGCTGGTGTTAAATTTAAAACCAGCATTTTGTCAGTGTACAATATTTAGGGTATCCTGGAAAACAAATTCACCTGCTCTTGAACTTTTATGCACCCATATTACATGTATTATCTTGAACTTTCAACTTCATTTTTTCTTTTGTTATTTAGCTTGAATGCTTGTGAATGTTTAAGTAAACATGATTCATTGTGTCTAATGCTGCCATTTAATGTAAATTGCCCATGCCATGATTATTAACGACTCATCAATTAACAATAAATCACTATATTTTAAATGAAAGATCCCATTTCGTACTCAATCATTTTTGCTAAGTCAAGCTGTAACAAACTCACTTTTGCTTGGGAGCTCGAGTAAAGTTTTGGTAAAAGAGATTTATTATTCTTTTTTAAATCGCGGAGATAACCAAGCATATGCCCGATAACAATAAAAATATTTTTTTATTACCAAGAGAGGGCGCTGAATATGATTCAACGGTCAAATTCAGATTTTTAAAATGAATGAGTTCATAAAAAATATGCTATTGTCTCAAAATGTGTGTGAGATACATACGTCATGATATATATCCCGTTAATTCACACTTCTTAATCTTTACCAAAACTATATTTCGGCTATAATGTTATGAACGCAATAGTCTCCACCATATCGGGGGATACTTTCTCTCTCGATCTCTCGATCTCTCGATCTCTCTCACACACACATACACACACACACTGACACACACAAACACACTGACTAATATCTGAAGCTTGCGTGTCGACACGATCAGAGGAACATCAGGAAAAGTGGGCAATTTTCGACGAGGTCGGGAAATCATCGCTAAAACAGATGCCTCGCATGACCACTTGTACTTTGCTTGAAAATAGATTTCAGGCTGTTAAAGGTAGAGTAAAACTTTGCAAGCTAAAATCTGACTTTCCATGAATTCATTGTTCTGCAAAAGATATATATGTGACGACCTTATTCCGCAACTCGGTCTTAAAGTGTAACTTCACTCCTAGGCTACTGAAAAAAGGGTTCGTATTGCGGGTTGTGTGCATGGTATACATATACACACAACACATGCATACAGCTGATGCGAGCGTGAGGTTTTCTCAGCGATATCGAGGTCCGTACGCGGGTACACATTACACAAGTAAAACAAGACATCATACTCCTTCATTTGTAACATTTAAAATATCGGTACTACATGCACAATGAAGGAC
>BQKZ01003755.1:19635-49219 GCA_036244855.1 Temnopleurus reevesii
TCATTATCATCATCATCATCATCATCATCATCATCATCATCATCATCATCCACATCATCATCATCATCATCATCATCATCACCATCACCATCATCATCACCATCATCATCATCATCATCACCATCATCACCATCATCATCATCATTATCATCATCATCATCATCATCATCACCACCATCATTATCATCATCACCACCACCATCAACATCAACATCAACATCAACATCATCATCATCATCATCATCATCAACATCCTCATCATCTCTATCATCATCATCATCACCATCGTCATCATCTTTATCATCATCATCACCATCATCATTATCATCATCATCATCATCATCATCATCATCACCATCATCATCATCATCATAATCACCCCCATCATCCTCCTCATCATCATCTTTATCGTTGTCATCACTCACCGCATCTCCCAGCGTCGATCATGACATGGCCCAGCGGACAGCTCGCCTCGGACACATCAGTGACGTTTAGATTTCTGCTCATCTCGTATTCATTGCCGTCGATCTGGACTACGAAATGATCTCTTTCGATGGCCTTCCTCAACTTGGTGATCAACCTCTTCATCTTGCGTTCAGACTTCTTCCTCACGCACTCCAAGTCACATCGTGCTACGTTAGGGTCAAAGAAACGTTTACATGATTGGTTTAAAAGAACACCTTCCGACGCAGAAGAGAAAGTACATAATCTTGTGTTTACAATATATTGATTATCTCTTTACTATGAAATGAAATGATATTAATAATAATAATAATAATATTAATAATGATACATGTGACTTATACGGCGCCAAATCCACTACGATTTAGAGCTCAAGACGTGCACAAAAAGAAAATCAGAGTGTAGAAAACATTAAACATTTTAGAAAGGCTTGTTGCCGTCCCAAAGTATAAACATATTAAGGTATAACTTGCCCGCTACCTATATATCCAGTGAGGTTGCAAACACATTTTAGGACTTGACTAAAATGTTCACATGCCATGAAAATAAATACAAAAATTGAAAAAAAAGTCATTC
The DNA here is from genome assembly GCA_036244855.1 of Temnopleurus reevesii. Taxonomy (NCBI): domain Eukaryota; kingdom Metazoa; phylum Echinodermata; class Echinoidea; order Temnopleuroida; family Temnopleuridae; genus Temnopleurus; species Temnopleurus reevesii. The sequence goes on from BQKZ01003755.1 coordinate 20,674, forward strand.
AAACGAAGTAAAATATGTTTTAAGAGGTAATATGATACAGGCCTAAATACCGTCTTATATCAAAGTACATGCTCGGTTGAATATTTTGCGTTTTTTGCCACTGTATGTCCAACGTTTTCAAGCGGGGAAATGTGCAGGGACAGGCCTAGCTAGCTCTAGCAAGAGACTAAGGGTACCAAAAGTCTAGCAAAAGTCTAGTGGAAGGTGATTGAATTTAACATCAGTCAGCCGTCTTCTTTGTGTATTTCTAAGCATCCCGACCGTCGAATAAAGAATAAAAATAATTCATTCATTCATTTATTTATATGTTTTATTTCAGTAGGGTAACTACATCAGTGATCGAAATACTGTTATCCTTTGAGGCCCTACAAAGTTTACAATCTTGAATTCTCAATTGAACAGAACAAAACGGATACGTTTATTTGTAACACAATACTATTTACATAATAGATTTGAATTTTAATTTTTCACTTACATGTTTCTCCATTAAGCCTGGCCTTGATTACGATCTCGACATAAGCCGTGATCAAAGACCCGCTACCACCGTCATTCGTAATCGATGTCGACGAGGCAATCCGGCTTGTCTGTCGCTTCCTTCTCGCTACGGGCTGCTGATCGCAGCTCAGGTTGAGGAAACTTACTTCACAGTCTCGTCGACACCCACCAGCTAAAGAAAGTCAAAAGTGAATGGGTTATACATTATAAGGTCATTCAACAAATTTTCTAAGTGGTTAAATTGATGAATGATTTACAAAGATTCTTGCCTAATCCCAAATATAGATAAACAAAAATTGACTGAGCGTGTCTGATCTGCAGATAAATACGAATCATAAATACACTCACGAGGAACTAGACCCGTGACCTCCTAGCTGGGGCAAGTTAGTCGAAAATGTTTTTCTCTTTTTTCTAAGATATCATAATTTTTTCTTGTGCAATTCTCTGAACATAGACGTATAGCACCTGTGTCTATTTCACGAGTTAAATATTACGAAGACAATTTCGAACAATTGGTCCCTGGTTACTTCCTTGATTCGAAAGTTCAATTGCCCCAAACTTCTGCAAAGTCTTTTTTGTTTTCAAAACAAGTAGAAACACGTGTAACGTTCATTTCTTTTCTCTAACGAAGGTCCGACTAAAACGGTGACAGACATACAAATAATATTTAGCCCTTTCAGAAAACCATACTATGTAATATTAGATTAGAATATCATGATAAAATAATTTATCATATACAAAGCTGCGTTAGAAGTGATCTTTAAAACCTTTTTACTCCTTTAATGAAAAGAAATAGCGAAAGAAATGTTCATGAATTTTTGCGGCTTGCTCATGTAAGCGTTATACTTGTTGTTCTCGAATTATCATCACTAAACATATGATAATCAAAACTTCCTTCAACCCAACTCTAATACATGAAGCGACAAATATCTTTGACGGAAAAGAAGACATTTCTACACAATATATTCACCAAAAAAATCTACTGCCGCAATTAAAAATAAAGTTTAGTGTGCCGCAAGTATAATAATAATACATATTCACATCTCATAACCTCTAAATAATGCAATTACAAAGTATCTAATGCATGCAATAAAAAATGCAAAACGTGCTGAAATATACATGTATATATATTTTTTACATCCCATGCAACTATATGTTATGTTTCTTACCAATCAGTACTAGGCAAAAGTAAAAAAAACACGATATGATCGTGTTTTGTTTATTAAAATATATTCCTTCAGAGAAAGGTAAAAACAGTGTATGTGATGAATACTGAATAATCATCAAGCAATAAATATAACCATATTAAAGGCTTTGAATAAATCCGTTGTGGTACAATGCTACAAACATATTCACAAAGCACTAACCCCTTTCTGCTTTTTAGACCAATAGATAATCCTTATTGTAAGATCTAATAATATATCGTAAATAAGATTATGAAATGAACATCGTATCTGACTACAAATAATATAATCGTATTTAAAAACAATCATGCAACAGTGCAGCAGATATGCAGAATGCTATGCTGTGTGCAGTTAGTGAAAATGTGATGCATTAAGCGAGTGTTATAAAGCAACATGCAGACGGGAGAAAGGGAATTTAACTAGGACGTTACATTGTCGTATTTGAGGGCGCTTTTTGTTTTGTTTATTCTATCAATTAGTAATTAGTAATTACCATGATAATGGTTTGTTCGTTTGTCCAGTCCCTAATACTTTCAGGTCGGTTTGAAATGCATACAGGATAGGGGGAAAAAATCGTATCTGTGACTCAATGTGGCCCAGTAATAGATTGGTCAAAGCGCCCTCTATCGATAAAAATCGGGAAAGGGACTGGAAGTATACCATGAGCAGCTATTGATATAATATAAAAGGGGGATTATTTGTAATATCAGGTCACAAACGTTCACATTACAGGGGTATACATGAAACATACGATCTGAAACTCACGGTCTGTCGTTTGACCCGACCCGACCCTCATGGCGAATCACTTCCGGGGCATGGGCAGAGTTCATGGTATCTCTAAAATCCGAATTCAAATTAACTAGGGTAAGTTTTCCTTTTTTGGGTGACCTATGATTTTCCCAACGATTTCGTCTTTTACTTGAAATGGGAGTAATAATGCAAGGCTATTTTAACGTGCATTTTTGAACGGCATTTAAAAAGCATGAATGTCGAGGCAAACTTTGGTAAATCATTTTGAAACAACTGGAAAGCTTGAAATAAAATCGCTGATGATCTTTGAGCACATCACCAGTAGGTGACAAGCCAAGTGTCATACATTAACACCAATTTAGATGTAGTGCTCGAGCAAGTGCGCATTGAAATGTGTTCTGTGAGTGATCTTATCATTCAATCTATTCATGACGTCATGATGTATTGTGTAACAAAAAGCGTTTAAAACAATTTTAAAGAATGGTGATTTGGCTGGCAGTGTTTTCTGTGCGGTCTTTTTTACCGTCACTGCTGAGGGCTGTCGAATCGAAGCCACGGCTCTCCCATGCCGCAGAAGAGGGCACCGGTGGGTCGGAGGGGTCAAGGGTCGACTCAGACTCTTCGGACAGCCGCTCTGTACCTGATAACCTCTGGTTGATTGTCTTGGATAGCTGGCGTGTGACCCGTCGTTGAAGCTCGCAACGACTGGTGGAGAAGAATAACCGTGCTTTCCGACTCACCATGGGAACGTCAACAGAAGCTAAAGAGAGAGAAAAAGGAAATGTAGATGTATTCCTCTAATAAATGATGTTAATAATGACCTTACCGGTAGCTTCTTATATATCCATCGACCCAGTATCGCTTATTCTAATATGAGAAGAATTTCCATATGAAAGACCATGGGAATGGCGAACAGTCGTGAAAACGGTCACTATTTCACAAAAGATGTGTGAATGATCAACATAATGAAATATTATACATCTTTTATACTATTTGGTGTGATTATTAGCTCCAAAACTGTTTAGAATATTGAAGTTTGACGACCAATATAGATCTAAATTAGCTTAATAATTTCTTTCTGAAAGTGATAATCAAGAATCTCTAATAACTTTTCTTTACATATAATGTTGATGGTTAACTCTTGCCTGATCGGAGGTTCCTTTTCGTTAATACAGGATGTTTTGGTTGCGAATCGTTTCAGACTTACTCGTCCACAAGTACCCAAACAACCAATCTCCCTTTGTTTTCAAACATTCTCTTCGGCATAAAACGTTGCCAGTTTAGAACTTAAAGTGCAAACCAGTCATTACTGGTGTTTTTGTTTTGTGATTATGTTTCATAAAGCTGTTTGTAGATATATACATGAACAGCTCGTGACCCTTTATCAGGTGCGATTCAGCAACAGCAGTTATGCTTGAGTGCATCAAAGGGTCCCCCGTCGTGGGTAGATACACGAACGGCTTTATGAAACACGCACGCCATGAGTTCCCAATTCCTTACCAGAACAGCTAGGCAGTGAGTCATTGGACACGCCTCTCGTCCATTCAAAGTGTGTACTCTCTCCGCACTGGTAGTTGAACGTGCCTTGGCCGGAAGCAGTAAAGTGTGAGTTGGACTCGCAGAAGAGTGAGCAAACCTCATCGGTACCTTCCGTGGCGCACTGCAGGATGGCTCGGGCGGGAGTCCGGAGCGGTTGACACCTCGTGGCTGTTCATTACAAGGAAATATAAGTTCACACTTTAAAAAGGTAAGGTAGAGCTACACAGTCGTATCAGAACGTTCTACAAAAGAGATAAATATTGCTTGACAAAAAATATTGCCGTCCGAAGCTTTGATTCTTTTTGTACATAACCATACTGCTCTGGCGCTGTCAAAACTAACGATATTGGCACCCTAGAAACTTTAATAAACCCTTAGGCGCAGTTGCCCGAAAGGGTCTAAGCTATCTTCTTCTTGCTAAAACGCTTTAAGTTTTTGTGTCACCCTCAGAAGTACCAACGTTTGTGTCTATGTTAAGCGGATGGCACAATAATCTAAGATGTGATAGGTTAACAGGCGCGCACCGTGGGGGGGGGGGCTATGGGGGCGCCAGCCCCCCGGGTAAGCGGAAGGGGGGCGCAAAAAAAAGGAAAGGAGAAGGAAAAAAAGAGGGAAAAAGAAAGGAGAAAAAAAAGGAAAAAAGAAAGAAAGGGAAAAAGAAAAAAAAAGAAAAAAGGGAAAGAGGAAAAGGAAAGGGAGAAGGAAAGGAGAGGGAAAGAAAGAAAGAAAGAAAGAGGGAGAGAGAGAGAAAGAGAGAGAGAGAGAGAGANATCCTTGATCCGCCCCTGCGCACCGCGCGCCCTCATGTAGTTATGTATAAAATAGCCCTTTCCGCCCTAAACATATCTTGCAATTTTTTTACTAACTCTCAAAGATATGTGTATAAATATATTTTTCGAGAGATACGTAACTAGAGATTAAGGATGAGTAATATGAATCTGTTAATTCTTCTTTAAAAAAAAAACGCAATATTTGGCAAATTTCACCGATTCAATATGCCTACTAGTAAAGCATTTTAGGAGAATATGAAAACAAAAATGATTAATGGTTTATATAGCATTGTAAAATATTATGCGTTCGATTGGGGGGGGGCGGCATTTTTGAAAATCTTCTCGGGGCGCCAAATTTGTGCTCAGCCCCCCGGGTATGAAAATCCTGGGTGCGCGCATGGTTAAACGATTCCGTGCAATTTGCCCCTGAACTACAAACCCTTTTCCACGTGATCTCTTGTAAGTAGAATACATATTGGGTATCATTTCACAAATTTGAGAGTAAGGAACTTTTCCTATAGACTTGCGACAAATATCTCCTCTACTGTTGGTGATAATTATATCTCCCTTTGTCAGAATAAATGACAGATGTCAGGATTGTGTGCGAATACTGACAGGCTTTTTTTTCAAATATTAAAACAAATATCAGCCACTAAATTAAAAGTCATTTACCGATACAATCCTTTTTATTGGGATGAAGCTTGAAGCCTTCTCTACAGTAACACTCGTAGCTTCCCTGTGTGTTGTGACAGCCGTGTTGACACCCTCCATTGTTAATAGAACATTCATCCACATCTTCGGAATATGAGAAAGAGAAAGAGGTAGAGAATTACGATAAAAAGAAAATTCTTGTGGTTTCGGCCTGACGATCTTCGAAAATAAATGAAGGAACAACAAGAGAGAGTGCGATAAATGTAGGTAACATAAATATAAATTCTCAGGAGACACACTTAGCTTTCTTTGAATGTTTGATTTGTGCAAGGCGTAAAAAAAAAAAAAAAAAAAACATGTGATTGTTACCCAAGCATAGCTTCTTTTCATGAATAATGAACCCGTGTGGTATATTGGGTTTTGAAGGTTTTGACCAAAAGTATTGATGGCATATAATAATTACGGCAAAACATTGTCTACTTTTTTGTATTACAAATGTCTCTTTTTAGAGGTATCTCAGTATTTGGGGAATTTTTAGAATGGCAATGTTATAATATACAGTAACTCAAGAAAATCTGCATTGATTTGGTGTTGATTTAGCACAATTGTTTTACGATGTAAACTGTTCAGTCGATAACAAAGTTGTTACGTTTACGGCAAGCCGTATGCCCCATATTCCAGATAGTACAGCCTATCTAAATTACGGGACATTAGGCCTAACATAGCAAGTTATATTTCTCACCTCCACAGTGTGTGATCCCATAAGCCTGGAAGCCAGCATCACATAGACATCTGAAGCTGCCCGGTAGATTAACACATGTATGATCACAGGTGTCGTTCATGGAACACTCGTTCACATCTACGGTTTAAGAAAGAAAATCCAATATATCTTCATTTTTAAAGGTAATTTGTTTTATAACAATCTAAAAACTCAATTAAACAAATGCCGGCAGGAGCCTAACAATCAACGTTCTACGTTTGCATATCGTGAGACAAACTATCTACTCTCGTCAATTATTACGGACCTTTAGCATGACGACGGTATGGCCAATCACAACGTTATTTCTCAAGCGCGGGATAATCTAGCGGGCCGCTAAGGTTGAGAACTGCTAACAAGACGGGAGTGCCAATCACAACGTTAACTCGAAGGTTCATTCAAGAAGTAGCGTTGTGTTGGTGCACCCTTCTGGAACGGACCTTAGAGCTAACGTTGTGATCAGTCCTACCGTCTTCTATGCTAAAGGTCCCTAATGTCTTCATCACGACGCACGTCTTTCAATCCATATGATATTTCTGTTGTATACTGTATAACATCAAATGTATTTAGTGGAATGAGATAATCTTTTGTCGAACAAAATATTGCTTTTAAGTGAATACAATGCAAAAAGAGGACATACATGCACAAACAATATAATTCCAAAAATAGAACTTTTACTCTAAAATAGAATGTATGAACACCAATTATATTATTATAAGAATCAGAAATGTGTTAGAAAACTGTCATTATAAGGCTAAAAGTGTCATTAAAAACACCTCTTGGTTGCAAAGCACAAACTGTCAGTTACGAACAGGTTCATAGCAATAATAATTCAATGAACAAAATAGCTAATAATGATAAGAATAACATAATAACGATAATGATGAATACAGTAGCAATATAAGAACAATGGTAAGAGTAATACCTTCACAAGTGTGGCCTTCTGATGTCAGTTTATATCCTTTGGGACAGGTACATTCGTAAGTTCCTAGGCGGTTCGTACAGATGTGAGAACATCCACCATTCTCAACGATGCATTCATTCCGATCTAAAGCAAAACAAAATTAGGCATAACGTTTTTTTTTCTTCAAATAATGGCATTGCGAATCAGTTTTGAAAGGTGTTGATAATATCACTCTAATGTTTGCATGCAGAGGGTAATATCCAACAAAAGACACATGGTGAAAAACAATTGTGAATTTTCTGCATGCATATAAAATATCTACTGATATGAAGTGTTTTATTCATACCTAGTTATTCAAATCTTGTACTTATTAGTGTTTGTACTCTTGCGGTGAATTGAAATTAAAAGGAAATAATTCAATTTTGGATCAGGAAATGTAGATTATTACGTTTTCACAGAGGAGTAGCAACGATGGACAGACATATCAACCGTGTTTTTGGTACTTTGGGGACTGACGCATAGCACATCGGAAACTCGTTGTGAATAAATATATATAGATTGATTCCCAGTGTGCCCGATATCATACGTTTTGGAATATATTCATATCTACGGTAGATCTCTTGAATGGTTTCCATGAATGATTGTCAAGAACTTAGCGTAGCAGACATGCCACTTTTTTTTTCCATAACTATGAATTCAATTCAATTCATCATTCAAAAGAAAAATGTTCCCCTTCAACATAAAAAAATAAATCAATGCTGTACAGTAAAGCAATGCTGTACAGTAAAGCAATTTACAGTTGTAATCAAATTATAGGGTGATTTGAGCATAAATCAACATAAATGAATAGTCAAATTGTTTTGTTAGTGTACATAAATTCAAATTAGACTGCAGTAGGACGCCCTCACCGTTGCATGTTCTACCATCTGCCAGTAGATCAAAACCTTCCGGACAGCTGCACTGCACCCCGGTGGGCGTGTCTTCACACTCACGGTCACACCCACCATTGTTCAACCCACAAGTCTCTGTGAATAAAACAGCACGTGTTTCAATGTCTAGGGACCATTAATGTTTAGGGTAAGAGGCAAGCAATTTATGAATGCAAATTGAATCTGGTACAGTGCAGTGAAAACTCGGTAAAAGGAAGTAATATTTTTTCAGAAGGATTCCCCTGAAGACAGTTCTCTGACAAAATGTCAGTCGAAACGTCGAGAGTGGAAGGTGTTTTTTTTTAATCCCTACCATTATTGAGAAAGATATTTTTTCTTATTGTAACATGGGGCCTTCTTGTAACCTCACAGAAGAAGGTAATTTTGACTGATTGCGCGTTTTCATTATGTTTGTAGACGCAGTATGAAATGAAAACTTAATCATTCAAACTCTTTATATTGATGACATTTTTTTTCTTTATGTCTGTGATGTAATAAAGAGATTCCGATAGCTATGAAAACATTGCTCTCCTGGTAAAGGAGCCTCACTATACCGAGTTTCCACTGTTTCAAAAGAAGAGCTCATAAGCTGAATTTTTCCTTTTTCATGGAGATATCCCAATGCATTGTTTGATGCCAATTTTGTCCAAGCTACATGCATATTTTGTTTGTATGTGTTTAATATCAGAGTTCCACAGCTGTAAACTATACATCTATTTTCTTTGACTATTTTTGTCATCATTTCTACCAATAACGCACTTTTTCCAGAATAAAAAAAAATGTACCTTCAATCATCACAAAAAAAATAAGAGGAAAATACATTTTAATGTATATCAACCAAGACAAGCTATAAAATATGTTAATCTTGATAGCAAGAATGTAACAAAATATCAACATATATCAATACTGTATTCTATGTCTTTCTACTTAAACCATTTAGAAATGAATATTTACATAAAACATTTACTAAAGCTACTGCCATGCATCTTAAATCACACCCAATAAAAAAATTGTTATTTTAATTACAAGATCTGTAGGGGATCTTCGCTTATTTTTCATTGGGATAATATATAATTTTGCCAATCAGGTGAAATTTTAATTCTATTATGTAAAATTATTACTAACGATTTTGTGTATGAAGTATAACAAAATAGGGGATCATGCATTTCAAGTTTTCTATAGAATGTATCCCATAAAGCTGCCCAATCTGAAATTTGTATTTTTTTGGAAAGACTTGCTATTACCCAATTTAAATATCATTTGAATAAACGTTCAAAAATTTGAATTCGAAAAAAATTCCTCGTCGAAAATTATTTATTTGGGTTACTTCCAGAGCATTGGAATTTGGTTTGCATACTCGATATAAATCTGGTTCATACACGATTAAATTTATATATCACAAAATCTATGAACTACACACAGACTGTTCACATACTAATTATCCAAGCCAAAACAGTGCTACTTGATAATACGGACACATTTATATTCGTACCTATCCCTGCTAATGATGCCCCATTGTGTCTTGAACCTGGGTACTCATCTGCGCGTAGCGCTGAAAAAGACCGTTTTAATCACGTCATTTGCATATGAAAATTCAACATTCTCCCAACCCGATGCACACTATCCCGACGCACATAGCTTCAAACAATTCATACGATTTCGTGAAGATTCTAATATAATTTTTCATCATTTTCCTAATAACATACATGTGAAATTTGTCACTTTTTATTGAGCCTCGTTTAATTATTTTTTTCATTTTAAAACATTTTTTTTTCGTATATTGCTGTTGGCGTCGGTATATTGTGCAACGGGTTTGATGAATTTACAAAAATATTCGGTATTAATAGGAACAGTTCCAAATATGAGCAAATTGCTAAAAGAAAGTCTGACTTTTAATTTTGAATAATTTACTTTGACACACTGGAATGTTCTTCTAATTTATAGCAATTGTGAATACTTCATATGCATAATGTCACATGATTGGCAAATTATTACTTCCACGTGACTCCCTGGCGGAAGTCACGTGGAAATCATGTGACAATCACGTGATATGTACCTGAAGTGGAGGAATAGTCGTCCGGATCTTCGTACGCCTCTCCATGCGATAGCATTAGGTTGAGAAAAATACGAGAAAGTTGTCGGTAAACATCTTCATCATTCAAACATTTTGGTTTCCACCAATCAGAATTGAGCTATGTCATGGATGCGCGCGCATCTGAAAGTTAAACCTCCTCAACAAAGACTTCCGTTTATCTCCCACCTCATCAGCTACACCTCATTAAACCATTTCATCAATGTGGAGTTTTCGATTTCAGTTAATTTTGACGAAGGGCAAGTCAACCAGAAGTAGTACGTCATAGTTTTGCGCGTCTCGTCATTGTTACGTGTGCAACTAGCTGTGACGTAACAATAAACCGACGTGCAAAATTATGAAGTACTTCTTCCGACCGACGTGCCCTTCGTCACAGTTGACTGAAATCGAAAACCCCATTATATATACGTTGTGTTGCCACGTTGCAACCATAAAGTGTAATATGAAATATATAATTTGAGGTTATTTTGTAATTATTGTAGACTTAAGTGCAGTCTATCTACGGAAGCAAACTATTCTAGGTTCGGTGCCAAGAAAAGCAAATAATAATTCTACCACTTGGAGAGTTTGTAACTTTTCTGATGCACGCACATCCAAGATTATCTAACTCTACACAAAACAAAGCAAAATTTGATATGGGCAAAAGGATGGAATATCGGAAAGATTGGAATATTTATCCTGACTAGTACCAACATACTCAAAAGAAACATGTCTCCCGATTCTGAAACTACTTAGGTTCTGGTCGAATAGGGCCCAGGAGGTAACACGATTCAACACGACTCTTTGTTCGCAGGCAGCTAACTGTGGACTGAACAAAGAGTCGTCTTGAATCGTGTTGCTTCCGGGCTTCTATGTGACCGGGGCTTAAGAGAGTAAAAGTATAAGGGTGATAAATACAGCTGCCAATATTATCTCTTGTTCGATATTCCATCCATGTAGTCTAATCATTGTTAGTCGTAATGATTACGAGGGTTTGCAAAATGTTTTAAAACAAATGGAAGAATTGTGTCATATCACCACGCGGAGGCAGATATTAAAGAAACAAAATGGGAATGAATGAAGAAATTTTCCTTCATTCATCGTCCGGAAAAGAGGCTGGATGATGAACAAGATTAAAGAACAATTGTTAATTTTCAATCTTCACGTCTTCCTTTCGTTTTCCTCCGCCCCTACATGGCGATGCGCACAATGCTCTTCATATTGCTAGTCTGTATAAAGACAACATTCTGTGAGCTATTCTACCTACTAAAATAGAATGCACTAATACAATAATTTGAATATACATACAAACTTTTTACAAGCATTTTAAAAATCTTCCCCTAAAAAGTACTACCGTTAACCCCCCCCCCCCCTCATTTTGGTTTACGTTTACGTCGTTAGTTAGAAGTTGGCACCATCCATTTCAAAACGATTTATTTTTCATGTTCCTGGAACACTATTTCGATTCTTGTGTCAAAATGACCCATTTTCTGAATAACATTCATGTAAATATTTTAGACGAATTTATTTATTTGATATTAATGCGACCAATTTAGAATATTCTTCTAATACTTTTGTAGAAAACAAGTAAATCTGCTCAATAGGCTGTCTAATGTCGTTAATTTCAATGTAAATAAAAAGCGTGCCGTGGTTAGCTAAACTTCCGAAACAGAAGGGATCATAAGAAAACGCTGAATTGATGGACTAATTCTACTAAATCTACTGCGCGTATCAGTGAGGCACTATAACAATAAACTCTATGCTGATGAAAGGAGGGGATGAGTGAGGTTTAGGTCAATACAGATGTAATGACAAACGAAAACTATCGAATGATGCAAAATTATACTGGAGCTAATGGAAAGGTAAACATATGAAAATGCTGTCTAGGTTAATCAATTGATGTAAAGTATGAATATGGTAATATATGATGTGAATGACTATTCCATTCAATGTAGAGTATGAGTAGGCTAATCCATGGTGTGAATAAGTATTCCATCATTCAATGTAGAGTGTGAATAGGTTAATTCAAGGTGTGAATAAGTAGTGTGAATAGGTAAATTCATGGTGTGAATGACTATTCCATTCAATGTAGATTAAGAGTAGGCTAATCCATGGTGTGAATTACTATTACATTTAATGCAGAGTGTGAGTAGGCTAATCCATGGTGTGAATATTACTATTACATTTAATGCAGAGTGAAAATAGGTTAATTCATGGTATGAATGAGTATTGTATTCAATGTAAAGTGCGAATAGGTAAATTAATGGCGTGAATGGACTATTCCATTTAGGAATGACTATTCCATTCAATGCAGAGTGTGAATAGGATAATTCATGGTATGAATGAGTATTGTATTCAATGTAAAGTGCGAATAGGTAAATTCATGGCGTGAATGGACTATTCCATTTAGGAATGACTATTCCATTTAATGCAGAGTGTGAATAGGATAATTCATGGTGTGAATGGACTATCCCATTCAATGTAGAGTGTGAATAGATTAGCTCATGATGTCAATTACAATTCCATTCAATGTAGAGGGTGAAAAAGGTTAATTTATGGTGTGAATGACTATTCCATTGAATTTTGAGTGTCAATAGGTTAGTTCATGGTGTGAATGACTATTCCATTCAATGTTGAGGATGAAAAGGGTTAATGTAAGGTGTTAATGGCTATTCCATTCAATGTAGAGTATAAAAAGGTTAATTCATGGTGTGAATGGTTATTCCATTCAATGCAAAGTGAGCATATTTTAATCTATGGTGTGAATTCCTTTCAATGTAGCATGTGAATAGAATTATCTATGATGTGACTGACTATTCCATTCAATTTAGAGAGCGAATAGGTTAATTCATGGTGTGGATGAACTATTCCTTTCAGTAAAGAATGTAAGTAGATTAACTTATGGTGTAAATGGACTATTCCATTCAATGTAGAGTGTGAATAGTTTGATTAATGATATGAATGACTATTCATTTCCGTGTAGAGTGTGAAAATATTAATACATGTTGTGAATGACTAGTCCATTCAATGTAGAGTGTGAACAGGTTGTGAATTACTATTCCATTCAATGACGAGTGTGAAAAGGTTAATTCATGGCGCTATTCCATTCAATGTAGCTTGTGAATAGGTTAGATCAAGGTGTGAATGAAATGACGGCCGGGGCCTACCTACACACGTTCTCCCATCGGTGTGAAGGTTGTACTTCTCATGGCAGCTGCACAGAGGTCCGACCGGTGAGGGCGTGCATACGTGCTGACATCCGCCATTACCAAGCTGGCAAGTAGCTAAAAGAAAGGATTTTGGAAACGTTCTTGAAAGTTACACGAAAAAACATACAAATTCTGACAATTAGTATTTTGTAATATAGAAATAGATCTATCGTTCCCAGTGATGACGTTGTTTATAGCTATCTTTTAAAGAAAATGATTTCATATGTGTTAGCCTTAAAAAGGAATATTGTTTTCATGATCTAATATGAGGCTTATTTGTTTCTATTCGACGTCAAAATATAAAAGTTTAGGATGCAACCCGTGTGTACGCACGATAGTGAGGGAAGATCATGAATATGACGTCACATCTACAATTCAACATCTTGATTCGCTGACAATTTCAATTACGATGATGAAAAGGATAATTGAAATGGTATTTCAACCTTGTTCTCTTACATCATTTGAATATAAAATTAGGGAAATACTTACGTATACAATTTTTGCTGCCAGATAAAATATATCCAGGTCTACACTGGCATATAGATTGCCCACTCCCTATATCGACACAATAGTGGGCACATTCCAAGTCTGGATTTAAACAACCAGCATCATCTGCAAAAGTAGGTAAACTAAATTTTATAACGAAATATTTTTAGACAAGTTCACAACACCACTTATTATCTCCAATTACATTTTCTAGAGGAAAGTATAAGTAAAAGTTTCCAGACAATACAATTTATGTGCCTTTAGTTTCCCTTATTAATACCAAAATAAGTATTTGTCAGTTACATGCAGTTTTATCGTATGTAAACATACGTTATTTGCTTGTTTCTTTTTGATGAATATAAAGTCTTTCATTCCTTTGGACTCAAAACATTTTCCAACATAGGTAATTACTGTAAAGGGAGAAAATAGAGCGACACTCGTTTTTATTCATCTTTGGGACCACATCAACACATCAGGGATATTTTGCCCCAATAAGATGAAAAAGGCAAACTGTGTAGCAAACAAATGCAAATGCCATTCGATTCAAATCCAGTTATCCTCATTTTCCAATAAAATAAATACAAAGCAATACAATAATACAGTCATCAAAAATATTGTATCAATAAATACAAATATATCATAAATACTAGGATAAATCATATTGATAAATGAGAACTAAGAAAATTAAGGTAGGTAAGACAAAAAATAAGGAAAAATATCTTACTCGAACAAGTTCTCCCATCTTCATTTAAAAACATTCCTTTTGGGCATGCGCACTCGTAGCTCCCTATGGTATTGATGCATTCATGTTGACATCGATGCTCTCCTGATGCACATTCGTCCTTATCTAAGAGAGATGATGGATGAATGATGAGGCAAATCCAAACAATTTTCATGATTCTATTAGTATCTGATACAACGATGCATCTCATTTATATGGAATACAGATGTTTGTTTTTAATAGTACATAAATAAAATGACACGGTTAATACTTGACTATTTATCATTGCAACATACTTATTTGTTGACAATTTCAGAAAGATAGTTTTCTATGTTAGAAATACCCTTAAATCAACTGATTTCTGTTATATGGACATTTTTTTTTTCATTTGTGGTTACTTCATCGCCGGGAAAGCTAAGAGGAATCAAGAGAAAATATATATTTTCAGTTTACATCTCATAGCTAGGGGAAAAGATGATACCAATCATGACACATAAATATTAATAATCTACTTTGACATGAAAAGATCTCGTTAGGCATCGGTAACGAGAAGAAAAAGCAACTACCTAGCAGAAAATTCATTAAAATTGTAAACCATTACCTGTTTAAGGTATGTACAAAACTTATACAGTATACCTCTGACAACTCTTAATACCTCTGATTTAATACGCATTTACACTTACCTAAGCAGTCTTTCCCTTCTCGATGTAATGTAAACCCTGCTAAGCATCCACACTGATAACTCCCTAGTGTATTGATACACGTGTGAACACAGCCTCCACTTTTTACTTGACATTCGTCGACATCTGTTTTAAGAGAGTATCGTGAAAATATGTCTATGATCATCATTTAAAGAATTTACTCATCATAGATATTTAAAAAATTATACAAAGCAAAAGCACAAATTATATTGTACTTTCTAATTGATATGCTTCGAACTGAAGACTTAAATGGCAATCATATGAATTCTGTATATACTGAACAGTTACGTAATGGGTCGAAAAGATTGGTACAGTAATCGATCACAATGTCCTAACTTTTCATCAGGTATTGAGCTATTTCATTTAAAGACCCTAATCAATACTAATATTAGGATCTATACGCATTTACATATTTATAAAACATACAATCATTTGCTGTCTTTTATCCAGGTACAACAAATTAATAACATATAATAATTATGATAATAATAACATTAATAGTAATGATAATAATAATTTTTACTGATGATTCAATAAAAATGAATTGGCAAAAGTGTCCTGCAAGCTGCTGGCCGTCGCAAAAGCTGCTTCATTTGCTACTGCCATATCTCACGATACACCCACGCGCGGATGAGCAAACTTTACGTTAGGGGGACTTTATCCTTAGGGGGATTTTATCCAGCAGGGGAATATTGTTCTCGAGGAATCAAACTTAGGGAGGGCCGTCCTCAGGGACACTTCTCCTCCGGAAGAATAGTTCTTCAGGAGAGTTGTCCTCTAGGGGGGGTTGTCCAATGTAAATTGCCCCAGGGGTTTGTCCCAGGTGGAATAGTCCTAGAACCTGGTGTCCACATGTCCCGGATTCTTCTGCGGACTTACCTCGACATGTGATGCCCTGTCGGCTGTAACCATTGATACATGAACATCTGTATGATCTCCTGGTCTGGGTACAAACTTCGTTCTCTCTACAGCTGTGCTGCCCATCGTTACATTGGTTTATCTCTGTGTTTCCTGTAAGAAGGCATACCTTGAACTCTCACTAACTCACCCATATTCATGTCATGTATATTTCCTTTTTGTATTATATCACTTTTGAGCTAGCCGATGAGAATGCGCACATTATGGTTCATTTTGTAGTAGTTGCCTAACATTAGCTTCAGTCATTCGTTCTCGCGGGGAATGGTGTTTAAATCCCTGATTTGATCATTCACATCACGTGAATAAAGCTGTAATGGTCGATGGCGAGGACAATGACAACGATCTGCAGGGCCCCGTAACATAAAGGTTTGCGATTAATCGCTATTTGATTTAGCGATCGATTGCAAACGTTAGTACATGATTTGCCATAGACTTGCGATTGATATCAATCGCTATCAGATTAGCAATTAATCGCAAACCTTTATGTTAAGGGGCCCAAGTCGATGTGTGTCATATTTGACGGTAATATTAGGTCTTTAGACATGTCGAAATATCAATAGTTACTACTCCTCTAGAAAAACATTCTGATATACATTCCCCTCTCTACCCATACCATAATTCTATACATCCAACCATCCGCACACCCGCCCATATACAAACACATACACACATTAACCTACCATGATGATATACTGAACCCATATTTGCAATTTTCAATTGACTATAGTTTACTCGATGTTCACTAAACTCATCAGTTTAAAGTATTTTGCAGTTGTCGTGATTCTGTTTACAAAAAGTAAGGTGTATTCTAAATGTCCTTACACCCCTAATTTCACTTGTAAAAGGATTAATCTGGTTATGTCTGCTGACAGTTCCGTGTACAGGCCACGCGATACTACAATACCATGTGTTTCTAACAGACTTTTGACACGTCTGAACTGATTTGACCCATTCTAACGGATGCCCTGGCCATCACGTTTGTCCAACCGCACGTGTCATGTCAATGGGGTTATGGCTCGCCTGCCCTGCAGGGGTTGTACCGTACCCCGCTACGTCCATCAATGAGAAATGTCAACACCAATTTCGATTATCATTTTCGGGAATTTTCTCCGGCATTTATGGGATATGAATTCCTGCAACCGCGTGCTTCCTGTTGTATGTCAAATTTGTCAAATACCTTTCTATCTGGGTACTCTCCTTTTTTTACAAACCAAATTCTAATAGGCCTGCATTTGGATTCAAGTGGAAAACGTAAGAATGTATATATTTGGCATTCACTTGACAATTCAAGAATGACAAAAGTGGGAGAAGGTCTAATTCAAACCTTGCCGAAGATCTGTATCATATATCTAAATCTTATAATTGTTAAATCTATAAATTGTTTCATAAATTTGTTTCACGAATTCATTCTTTTTGTTTAACATGTTTAAGAAAGAGAAATGTCAACAAAATGTCTAAAACGACATAGTGAAAGCTAACGACGCTAAAACCTAGAACAATGCTACAGACTGCAGGTAACAATAACACGGTATAAACTAGTTCCGGAAAATTAAGTCGAACGCAAATTCTATGAACCTTTGTAATGCTATTGAAATCGGAACCAACTTGTCATTGTTGTGACCGAAAAGTTGAATAGACGGCTGACGGATCTATTGTCTGCGTTAGACTTAAATTTTCGAAAATAATTTATATCGTGTAAGGTAACAATAACACGGTATTAACTAGTTCCGGAAAATGAAGTGGGTCGTATGGGATAATAGACCCCCAAGTCGTGTGTTGAACTGTGCGGACACAACAATCACAAGCTGGTTCAGATTTAAACAGTATTAGAAAGGAGCATTGAATTGGCGTTCGACTTAATTTAACGGAAATAGACTATATCGTGTTGAAAGTTATGGAAAGTATTATGGGTATGGAGTGAGAGAAGAGCTTCACATCTAAAATTCTTACCCTACTTTCGCACGAGCACACACAGGAGGATGAATGAATTCTGACATAATCATATTGTCTCATCCCTATGGAGGGCACGAGGTGATTCCCCTTCCGGCGTTACAGTAGCACCGGGTAAAAATGGCCAGACATACCCTGGACGACCTGGGTGGTGTTTCATTAAAGTTACGCACGACTTTCAAAAAGCATGGAGTACGTTAACGAGTGTAGTATCCATAAGAATCTCGATCTTTCAGCACAAGAAGTAGTACCAGTTGTGCGCAAAGTCGTTCTTAAAGTCTTTCGTAACTTGGTGAAACACCGATCATGGCCAATACAGTATCGCCATTCAATCTGGGTGTGTTTCATAAAATCGACCTTAAAGTTAAGCACGACTTTAAGAAAGACAGGAGTACGTTAACAAGTCTCATACGCATGTGATAGTCGATCATTTTGCACAAGAAAGGATACCAGTAGTGCGTAAATTCATTCTTAAAGTCTTTCGTAACTTGGTGAAACATCGCCCTGGACCATATCAATGCAATATCTCCATTCAACATGTTCAATCTGGTGTCGCTTTGATGGGACCTTTTACCAGTGAGACGGCGGTATTAATGAGTCTTGGTTAACACCTTGCCAGACGAAATCTCCAATGGCCTATAATGATTTCCCCCATCATTAGGCTCATCGTTGAAACGCCGGTTGGTCTACAACAATCGGTGAAACATCAGTTGGTCTACTAGCTTTGATCATCTGATTGGTTTCATAAAGACATTCTGAAATTGAAACAGTAAGCTTTCTGATATATCCACACCACTTTTGGTTTCTCTAGAAGAGACCATTTATAAGTCCCTATGATGTAGTGATAATTCTAACCGCGTATCTGTATTTCACTGAAGTTCTACAGTTCAATGCCATAAATAACTGCATCTTAACCAATTGACTACTGGAACCGGGTAGTCCCTGCACAAAGTTTATGGGAATTACAGAATCCAGTAGTCAATGTATTATGATTGATTAAGGCTTTCTTTTTGATCTACGGTATGAATAAAAAAAGGGTGTCACATAATGGTTGCCATACTCTGGTCTTGCTCTGATGAAAACTGATATCAAAGTCACCAACACCAATGATAAGGACGATGATGAGGATAATGACGAGGATAATGATGATGATGATGGTGATGATAATGATGATGATAAAGAAAAGAACTCTTAGGCGTATCACACAGGAGCGTAACCATGGTTACAAACAAAATGAACGTCAGTCAAGTGTAAAAAAAAAAGAAGAGAGTTTACATGATTTAATAACTACACGCTGCTACACAAGCTTGTTATTTTCTTGGATATATGACAAGTGTACATCTTATTCGAGTTTGTCTCTAAAATATTTCGTTTATTGGGAGTTCTTAATTCATAAATCAATAGAAAGTCTACAACATCTCAAAAGCTTACATCCTCATCTTCAGTATTACAAGTAAATAATTTTGGAAGGAAATCGTTCCTTTAACCGCCTACCTCTGTCCATACTTAGCATAATAGACAGCTCGCGGGTACACATTCCAGTAAACAAGTCGACAGACCTTTACGTGAATAATAAAAATTTAATTTGGTGATATCTTTAAATACAGTTCAAGAATGACGCCCTCAGGGTAAAGGATATTTTGGTATCATTAGAACCAATACCGCGAAAGTCAAGTGCGCAATTCATTAGAAAAATTAATTTGCATAAAAGGCGATTCCGAATGGCAGTCTGGTTTTCGATGAAAACAAGATATATGCACCGCCGACTGTTTTCCCTACGGGTTGGCAACCACTTAATTTTCGGATGTCCGCATTTGAAGTACCATCTCCTAACCTTAATAACATATAATGTGTAATGACTGTGGTGCCCTTCAATAGAATATATTCCTGATATTCATTCGAAATATTGAAGAATAATGAGCAGTTGTAGAGTAAATAGCTTGCGATGTATTTGAAAGTTGTATGCTGAATAGGGGGAATATGATCATTAAAGGGTTGAATCGTGCAAGGTCGTTGGATGTATTTATTTATATGTATTATTTATTCATTTATTTTCATTCATTCAATATTTCAACAGGATGACCCTTTCAACAAAAGTTAATCTCTATTGGGGCCGATATTATAATAATTGCTGGCGCACAATATTTCCCTGACCCGCTTAGCCAGTAACCCCGCTATTTTCCTATGGCTTTCGCATAAATCTTTATTAATTATAGGTGAATGAATTTATTATAAACTCTTCAATATTCGCTCATGTGAAATTGAGTTGACAGTTTATTTCAAAACATAATACAATTCGAAAGTTACCTGATCAGAATAGAAAAAAAAAAGATCGCCAGAGAAATTGACGTCAGAGAAAGATGTTCACTTTCAGTAAAAAAAAATATATCAAATCTATATGCTTTCCTAGACATTTTCCTTATGTGTTCCTAATAGTTCGAAATTAATTGGAAAAACCTATATATTTTCAGGCGTCTTTTACCGAATAAAAATGCGAAGATAAGAAACAGGGTATGGGGTAGGAAGTAAATGTGGTGACATTTCTTTAACTTAATAAGCTTCGTTGTCCAGGTATTAAACAAGTATGTAAATGTTATCATTTCTGTTGCCAAATAATTATGATTTTGTGTTCAAATTGTGAAACTGATATTGAAAATGAGAATATATCAAATCAAATGAAGAACAAGGGAAATTTATATCATTTCAATACAATTTTTTTGGTGAGCTTTTACAAAAAAAATCATTACAAATTAAATGATAGCGAATTTAATGACATCAGGAAGATTAATTCATTGACAAGTATTTCACGGGAAAATTGTAGAGATAGAATAAAAGCGGAATTCGTTTAATTTCATTTGAATTCCAAGGATGTACGTCACCGGATATTATCAACCGATTTCTTTCCATCTATTTTGTCATTCCTTGTCCTTGACACAGATGACAAGATGTGGTGTGTTTTGAAGTAGCTTTTGAAAAAGAAATCATGTAATGATTTAATGATTATCCGCAACCATCAATACTTATTATTGGAATGCCGTTGTTCCCCCGGGGGCATGTAACCGTCGAACTATCCGTTCTGTGAACTCACGTGAACTTGGATACATAGACACGCGGCGACGGGCAGACTGCAAGCTCTTCACGATTCGCTCTCTCAAGTGACGAAGAGTTGAATATTGATAGGCTTCAGAAAGAGAAGTCGGCTGTTGTACGAGAAAGAGGGGTGAAGAAAGCTTGCATGACCTCATTAACGTAACACTTTCGCCGGTATCAGCTGAAAGAGGCTTTCGTCAACATATCACGTGGTTTGCTTGGTGCGGCGGATGGACACGCTGATCGCGTGAGACGATAGCACGCACGGATAATGTTCGCGGAATTTAACGCCGCGCGCGGCGCGCCGATTATTTGACACAGAAACTTTCCCGCGCAAGTTCAAACACCGCTTTCCGTGCTAATAGAATCGTTCATCTGACTATTGACCGACGAGAAGGGCTCACAGCTCAGACATCTGGAGGAAAGTTGTCTGTAGGACGCCAACCGAGTTACATCGAGCTCTTAAGAGAAACATGGCGGTACCGGTTAAACCAAAGAGGTAATCAACTACTGCGGACATTCACTCATGGAACTAGAACACCTAGCTTTTCTTTCTCTTTGTCTGATCATTCCAATCAGTCAAACTACATAGCTCAATCAGCTGTCATCGGTCGGGTTCAAACAACACTCGAAGAAAGATTCTGTAGTAATAAATACCCATGTATTCTCACGGTCATGCAACCAATGAGAGATAGAATCGATTAGAAAACAAAATGTGTTCTAAGGTCTTTATCTTTGGTCTTCCCAGAGCATAGTCTGTCTGTTTTCCTTCTTACGAAGCCAATGACCTCCAGCATTTTGTTCTTTGAAGGTTTTCCCCATTAAAATCTTTAACTGTTTAATGTGAACAAGAAAATAGTTAGGAAATTCTGGCAGATTGGCTAGTTTTCTGGTTGGCAACAAAGTTTTGGCCAATCATTGACTTTCTTCACCCCGGGAAAATTTTGCAAAGCAAATCACGAGACGGACTTTGTAAAAGCTCGGGCATCCTAAAAAGATTTTATGTCCACTTTGAGAAGAGTTTCAAGCTCTTTAATTTCTCTAATTGACAGTGTTTGACACATATTAATGCATATGTATCATTGCTAGACGTTGTGGCATGCAAAACTGAGAATTTTGCTTTATCAAATACAAACTTACAGACATTTATTTAACATTCATTTCGCAAACTCACACCTTACCTGGTTATTTAATTTTGAATTTACAGAGATTTTATAGCAATTAATTGAGAAGTTGAAATACTTTGATAAGATCAGATGTGACAGGCGATAAGGGTTTCAGATAGAAAGAGTGATATTCGACAAGCTTTCTTATTGGTTTCTTTACGAGGCACAATAGTATCGATCGGTTGAGTGCGGAACATATAAACCAATTCAACCCAAGATCCCACGTCTTGGCATCTAATATGGGGGACGTTTGATATAAGACCGAAACTGTCATGTGTATAAAAATGTATTTTTAACTTCACTTTTGTTAAGAAAAACCTTTTCATATACTACCTAAAATGTTGTGAGAATGCATATATTGATATTTAAGGACATCAAAGATCCTATTCCTAAAATTTGGGGTTTTCTTTTGAATTTGAGAATCCAAATCATTGCGACTCGTCTAGACGCAGATGAGATTTTGCGACATTTGCCTGAACCCTTAATCTTCGGGCATAAAAAGATTGATTAATAAACGTGATTTAGACCAAATAAACACAGATGTTTTGATGCAGTCAAACATATTCTGGTGTTCAACACAACGTAAAACTGAATATAAAATTTACGATAATTTAATGATCATAAAATGATCATTACATGACACACTTTATTGGAATTGAATGAATATTAGGATACGTATCCAGTCAAAATTACAGATATGGGGGCATAATTTGTAATCCTTTTTTTCATACTGCAAAACATCTTTGTTCTGCCAGCGAAACTGCTTCGAGATATCACCATACTAGCTACGATCCCGTTACCAATAGGTCTAATATGTCCTTAGCGACAAATGATTTATACATCTCGCTAAACTAACAACGGGCACTTTGGCTTTTCTTTTAGGTTTTGTAGCGAAAATATTTTAGACCTTGTCACACAGCTCATTTAAGAATACGTATAAAGCCATACATTATCTCCTTTTCAGCGATAATTATTCCGGGCCTCATCAAACTTGTGACAATATCTTTAAGATTAGGTCTTTCGTTGTTACGATCTAGGACACATTCCCGTAAGAACAGGCCTTCATTGTGTATATTTTGTTTCTCTGCAGCAGCACTATAAGACACTAAACTACCGACAGTTCCTTTGAGAATTGTCTTTCCATTTTTTTCACCGACAATACTCTCGTACATCGGCAGATTATTGACGATTTCCTATAAGAATGAGTCTCATGCGTTTTCAGACATTGGATACATCGCCTTTCTTAGCACAGTTTGTTTATGTTTCTCTGCAACAGCACTTTCGGACCTCGCCGAACTATCGACAGTACCTTTGAGAATAGGCTTAAAAAATCACAAATACTCTCATACAGCGCCAAACCATCGACTGTTCCTTTAACCATATAGGCCGACAGCATTTTAAGACATCGCAAAACTGCAAACGGGTTCTATGAATAATGCTTGCAAATGTCGCTAAAATGGGGCGTGGTCGGCTCATTGGAAAATACTTTCAGATGATACCGTGGAGACCTCGTCGTTAACCCCGCTAAAAACGTGATGGTTCCCTATTTCATGGTTTTCTGATAGAGTATTTCCAAAGCGGTGAGGGTGCCTTTAAGAGCAGGCCTTTGGACCTTTGGGTGTAGGTGGAATGGTGTCGTGTCTGCCTGGATGGCCCGGGGCCACCGGGCTGATGAGTGTGCACTGCCGATGACACGAAAACAGGAAATCTATGCTCCGAGACGTCCTCAGGTTAAGCCTGCGTCACACCTTTGCGTTTTTAGCATGAGTTGGCCTCGCGTTTTTGGAAATTAAAAAGCGCTCTCTTGTTGCCGGACAGCATACGTAGATCAGACGGTGGACTTACGTTCGGCTTGCGCTCAACGAGCGTTCGACGAGCGTCAGTCCACTGCATGACCTGCGTCTTTGTGCGTCAAGGGAGCGTTTTTAATTTCCAAAGTCGCTGGGCCGACGCAGGCAAAAACCGCAAAGGTGTGACGCAGGCTTTATGAAGGCAAGGACATGGCGACCAAAGGAAAAAAAATAGGAAACGGAATACGAGCCACTTTTTTTCTCGTGTTTACAGATCACTAGTAACCAGGGGTTGGAGTCTCTGATGACTTGTGGTACAGAAAACATATGTGCATTTTTTAGCTGTCTACCAAAGACATCCCTAATTTTTAGCTGATGCTCTTTTGCGTGAACTTTTGTCGAAATCTACCAACTAAGCTGCAATTTCAAATAAATAGTATTCATCAATCTCAAAGTGGATTAGGCCTACTGCGAATAATTCACTTCTAATTAAAGCATCTAAATCATATTAAATATCGATATAACGGGTCGGTCTAATAAAATAACATCGTCCCTGCTTTCAATAGGTTACATGAGGCACAGACATGACAGTATTATAATACAATACTTTTTTTTTTTAAATATTTCATTGAAACGGGGTTCAGAAGAATTAATACATAATAGATGCAATTTATATAGCGCACGTATCCACTCTGCCGAGCGCTCAAGGCGCTTTACATTATTATTACTCTGGCTTTAGCCCAGCGTACTTCGGCGCATTTGGTATTTCAAGGAATAAATATTCCCGCCAAGTACTCATTCACCTCACCTGGGTTGAGTGCAGCACGATGTGGATGAATTTCTTGCTGAAGGAAATTGACGCCATGGGTAGGATTCGAACCTACGACCCTCTAGTTGAAAGGCGAGAGTCACGACAACTACAACACGGCGCCTCCACGCTGTAGTTCATTAGTCCGTAGAGTTGTTGCTATGTCAGGAACGCTTCGTCTGCATGCAACAACACCTTCTGACGATATGTCAAAATTTAAACATCTTAATATAAAATTTCGGTATTCTACACGAATGCAAGACAGATTTGAAAAATATTCCTACTGACAGACTGCTGAAAACTTCTATTCTCAAGAAACACGTTTACGTTTTTGTTACATTTATATCAAACTGTCTCCTTGTCAAATGCGATTACATTCGTACTATTTCTATTGACATCTGTTAACCATTGTGACATCGGAAGGAAATCGGGCACAATTACCAAACAATATTCCGTCGTTATTTAGAAAAGAATGTGTTATTCTTCCTAAAAAGTGAATAAAGTCAACGATTCTTGACCTTGTTTTTCTTAAAAAGCGGTTTTGAATTTCGTTAAGCAAACGAGACTGACTTCTGTTGGGTTGTATTTTCGTTCGGCCTACTATGACCCCGGTGGGGAGTGAGGTACGGGTCGTACCGTCACATCGAGCCGACACTGCCCCGGGCTAGACGGCTCAAGCTTCGATCAATTTCATTACTGTTTGTTCTGTAGATGGGCTAACCTAATATCAGCTGTTTTAAAATAAAAACATGTCATTCACGAGACGTTTCGTGCGAGAAAACGAGAACTTCGACTAGGGCACTCGTACTAGCATGATGCTCAACGACAATCGGTCAGAAGGTCAGTACGAAGGGCTGGTGTAATGGCACGTAGATCAAAGAATAATTAATTTAAAAATAATGTAATGGCCTTATTCAGGCTATATAATTCTAATTTATTCATATTTATTTACAATAACATTCTTTATGAAGTGATCTTAAAGCCCAAGTATAGTTTTGGTAAAAGCGAATATTTTTATCGCCAAATTTTGTCTTCAAATCTACTTAAAAAGAAACATGATATCATGAACATGTTGTACAAAAGATTGTACGAAAAATTAACAAGTTTTGGAAAAGTTATAACCTAAAGTGTGGAAAATATTTTAGCGTCGTAGCCCCCGACGCGAATTCAATATTTTCTTTCTTGATAAAGGACAGCTTCTCATGAACAGAATTGGATAAAAATTTCAGAATTTATTCTTTATGTATTCCTTTTTAGCATGCTTTAATAAAATCTTGGAAATGATTTTCTATATGCCCGATAAGAAGCAAAATATTGTTATAACCAAGAGAGGGCGGTAAATACGATTTAACGGTCAAATTCAAATTTTCAAAAGAACTCGCTCGTAGAAAAATATGCTATGGTCTTGAAATGTGAATAGAAACTATATGTCATGGTATATATCCCCATAATTCACATTTCTTTAATCTTTACCAAAACTATACATGGGCTTTAAGACATGATATTAAATAAACAAATGATTTCAAACAGTATTGCACCACTCTCTTTAGGGCTTTAAATTTAGGTGCTTTTTTGTAGTTCGTATAGATTTGATATGATTTCATTTGGTTTGACTTGGAAGGCACATAAAGACCGACATGTTTGTTTCTAAACTGGTGGGGATATCGATAGATGTGGTGCGAATAATCAACTGAATAATTAATCGCATGGGTTAAAAAAAAAATGTAAAAACGCACCCTTTTTGCCTGCCGATGTGCGGAAGCGTCACGACGCTTCTACGACACCACGACGCGTCGTGATGTCGTGTACCCGACTCTCGATCGCCTTTCAACCAGAGGGTCGCGGTTCGATACCCATCAATTGTGTTAATTTTATTCAGCAAGAAATGCATCCACATTGTGCTGCACTCAACCCAGAGGCTGTAAATGGGCACCGACAGGAAGGAATTCCTTAAATGCAGAGATACGCCAAATGCAACAGAACGCTAAAATGCACTTCGAACAAGATTTCCGTAAAATAAAGTGGGACATAAATGATAGATCCCTACATCGTGTATTCGTCTGCGCGGACACAACAATCACAAGTCGGTTCCGATTTCAATAGCATTACAAAGGAGCGTTTAAATAGCGTTCGACTTTACAGAAATAGTTTATATCATGTTTTCGTATTATTTTTAATATTTTAACCCCTCTTTGAAAACCTAGCCACGACCCTTGAATATTTACGCCATATTCACGATTAACACTTCATAATGATAATAATAGTGGCTACTTGTATAGCGCACAGGTCCACATTTCGGTTCTCATGGCGCTTTAATTGGAATAGAAAAGTTAATGAAGACAATACAAATGGAAGTGAATATACTGGACACAAAACAGGTACTGAAATATTATGATGAAACAAACAAGTAGGTTTTAAGTTGCGATTTGAATGCTTCTGTTGAAGATAGCTGGCGTAATTGAAGAGGGAGCTCGTTCCACAATTTTGGGCTAATCACTGAAAAAGCCCGATCACCAATACAATGTTTAGTTCTCGGAATATTTAACAGCAGTGTATCTGATGATGAGCGGAGATGTCTTGTAGATTTGTACTTTGGAATTGAACTTTGGACTTCATCTACATTGCCTGGGCGTTGTGGTGTGCACCTGTAATCAAGCTATCCGGGGCAGTCACAAATTGATTTGGGTTAGTTCCTGAGCTGCGGGTTCGATCCGCCGTCGCGTCTTTCGGATGGTGACGTTAACGGTCGGTCCTCTTTCTCTCCCCTCCTGGCGTAAATGTTCAAATTTGAATGATACACGCCGTAAACTAAAACATATCTCTGTATATGAACTGCGGGTTGACGAAGGTTTATCCTGACTTGGAGGTGATGAAAAGGAGGCCACCTTGAGACCATGAAGGTTAAGGTCAGGCTAAGTCAATGCCTCGAGATATGTCTAGACATCGATCTCTACTAAACAAAAGAACAAACAAGAATAGCCCTAGGAAGAGGTAGAGGAAGAGATGATGCAATATGGAATAATTGATTTGTTTTTCGTGTTTGGCAAAGACCTTGGAAGGAAAGTGAATGATCCTCGGATCATGGAAGTGGTTTATCTGATTGGTAGTGATGAGTCAACAGTGAATTATTAGAATTGGTTTGGTTTGGTTTTATTCTCTGTAAAGTACAAGCAACTCAAAATACACAGAAAATAACAATTGACACGAAATAAACTATATACATAAAATTTAGTCGAACGCCAATTCAATACTTCTTTTCAATTAAATTCAAATCGGAACCTGCTTGTGATTGTTGTGTCCGGAAAATGTAATGTAAGGCGTATGGATCTATTGTCCCATGACCCACGTCATTTTACGGAAATGGTTTATATCGTGTTATGTACACAAAACTGAAAACGTATAAAGAATAATACTTAATTATAAAATTACGTTTGAAGCACTACATTTAGATCAATTAATATAATGACTCTGTTCATCATATAGTTCCAAAAGAAAACATAGTATAGAAATATACAATGACTCTCGAGGTTCTGGTTAAAACTATTCGCACGAATGATCATCGGATAGTAACATACTCCCGAGGGCCAACGGCCCGAGGGAGAATGATACTATCTGATGTTCATGAGTGCGAATAGTTTTAACCAGTACCGAGAATCG
>BQKZ01003755.1:49767-64443 GCA_036244855.1 Temnopleurus reevesii
GCTGAAAGAGGCTTTCGTCAACATATCACGTGGTTTGCTTGCTGCGGCGGATGGACACGCTGATCGCGTGAGACGATAGCACGCACGGATAATGTTCGCGGAATTTAACGCCGCGCGCGGCGCGCCGATTATTTGACACAGAAACTTTCCCGCGCAAGTTCAAACACCGCTTTCCGTGCTAATAGAATCGTTCATCTGACTATTGACCGACGAGAAGGGCTCACAGC
The DNA here is from genome assembly GCA_036244855.1 of Temnopleurus reevesii. Taxonomy (NCBI): domain Eukaryota; kingdom Metazoa; phylum Echinodermata; class Echinoidea; order Temnopleuroida; family Temnopleuridae; genus Temnopleurus; species Temnopleurus reevesii. Next base: position 49,995 of record BQKZ01003755.1, read on the forward strand.
TCAGACATCTGGAGGAAAGTTGTCTGTAGGACGCCAACCGAGTTACATCGAGCTCTTAAGAGAAACATGGCGGTACCGGTTAAACCAAAGAGGTAATCAACTACTGCGGACATTCACTCATGGAACTAGAACACCTAGCTTTTCTTTCTCTTTGTCTGTTCATTCCAATCAGTCAAACTACATTGCTCAATCAGCTGTCATCGGTCGGGTTCAAACAACACTCGAAGAAAGATTCTGTAGTAATAAATACCCATGTATTCTCACGGTCATGCAACCAATGAGAGATAGAATCGATTAGAAAACAAAATGTGTTCTAAGGTCTTTATCTTTGGTCTTCCCAGAGCATAGTCTGTCTGTTTTCCTTCTTACGAAGCCAATGACCTCCAGCATTTTGTTCTTTGAAGGTTTTCCCCATTAAAATCTTTAACTGTTTAATGTGAACAAGAAAATAGTTAGGAAATTCTGGCAGATTGGCTAGTTTTCTGGTTGGCAACAAAGTTTTGGCCAATCATTGACTTTCTTCACCCCGGGAAAATTTTGCAAAGCAAATCACGAGACGGACTTTGTAAAAGCTCGGGCATCCTAAAAAGATTTTATGTCCACTTTGAGAAGAGTTTCAAGCTCTTTAATTTCTCTAATTGACAGTGTTTGACACATATTAATGCATATGTATCATTGCTAGACGTTGTGGCATGCAAAACTGAGAATTTTGCTTTATCAAATACAAACTTACAGACATTTATTTAACATTCATTTCGCAAACTCACACCTTACCTGGTTATTTAATTTTGAATTTACAGAGATTTTATAGCAATTAATTGAGAAGTTGAAATACTTTGATAAGATCAGATGTGACAGGCGATAAGGGTTTCAGATAGAAAGAGTGATATTCGACAAGCTTTCTTATTGGTTTCTTTACGAGGCACAATATTATCGATCGGTTGAGTGCGGAGCACATAAACCAATCAGATCCAAGATCCCTCTTCTTGGCAACTAATATGGCTGGACGTATGAAATGAGACCGAAAGTGACATGTGCGTGGAAAGGTATTTTAACTCCACTTTTGTTAATAAAAATATTTTCATATACTACCTAAACTTTTGTTAGAATACAGAAATTTATATTTAAGGACATCAAAGGTCCTATTTATAAAATGTGGGTTTTTTTCTCTTGAATTTGAGAACCCAATTCATTGCCGCTCGTCTAGACGTAGTTGAGATCTTGCAACATTTGCGTAACCCCGTGGTCTTCGGGCACAAAAAAACGATTACTGAAAGAGATTTAGACAAAAAACGTATGTCTTGATGAAGTGAAACTGGTATTCTGGTGTTCAACATAAAGTAAAACTGAATAGCAAATTTACGATAATGTAATAATCATAAAATGACACATTTTATTGGAATTGAATGAATATTAGGATAAATATACAGTTAAAATTACAGCTATGGGGGCACAATTTGTAATCCTATTTTCAGACTGCAAAACATCTTTGTTTTGCCAGCGAAAGTGTTTCGAGATATCACAATACTAGCTACGATCCATTTAAGAATAGGTCTAATATCCATCTCGTTTTATTCTTAAATTGTGTGTTTACTCCAAATAATAATATGTAATTATTTATTTTCTTTGATTTTCTTCAAAGAGATGATTTTGTTTCCCTTTGTTTTGTTCTAAAGGCGGTCCCAACACAAGCTGTGCTTTCAGGGTACTCGCCTCCTTTATTTTATTTTTTTTTTTACTTGTGATGTTATTTTGTATTGATTATGTATATGAAAAAGGAAATAAATTAATTCAATTCAATTCAATTAAATAATAATCCTTACGACAAAGGATTTCTACTCTTCGCCAAACTAACAACGGTCACTTGGGCTTTTCTTTTACGTTTTTAAGTTAAAACATTTTAGACCTTTTCACACTAACGACGGATCCTTTAAGAATACGTCTTTAGCTATACATTATCTCCTCTTTTTCAGCGATAATTATTCCAGACCTCATCAAAGTTGGGACAATATCTTTAAGATTAGGTCTTTCGTTGTTATGACCTAGGAAATATTCCTGTAAGAACAGGCCTTCATTGTATATTATATTTCTCTGCAGCAGTACTTTAAGACATCGCCAATCTACCTACAGTTCCTTTGAGAATTGTCTTTCCATTTTTTTCACCGACAATACTCTCATACATCGGCAGATTATTGACGATTTCCTATAAGAATGAGTCTCATGCTTTTTCAGACATTGGAGACATCGCCTTTCTTAGCACAGTTTGTTTATAATGTTTCTCTGCAACAGCACTTTCGGACCTCGCCGAACTACCGACAGTATCTTTGAGAATAGGCTTAAAAAATCACCAATACTCTCATACATCGCTAAACCATTGACCGTTCCTTTAACCCTAACTAGGCCGACAAAATATTAACACATCGCAAAACTGTATACGGGTCCTATGAAATAATGCTTGCAAATCTCGCTCACATGGGGCGTGGTTGGCACCTTGAAAAATACTTTCAGATGATACCTGGAGACCTCGTCGTTTCAAGAACAGGCATTTCGTTACATTTCACGGTTTTCTGGTCGAATATGTCCATAATACATAGCATTTAAACACGCCATCTCTCTAGTCACCTATTCAGAGGCGCGAGACAAACTATCTAAATATATTACCCGGCCATAGCATAGCTGCCAAGTAGGCGCTTCTGTATTTAGAAGAATAAATTTCGGCCCGTACCCATTCACCTCACCTGGGTTGAGTGCAGCACACTATTGGGAAATTTCTTGCTGAAGGAAATTAACGCCCTGGGAGAGATTCGAACCATCGACCCTCTATTTAAGAGGCGAGAGTCTGAACCACTACACCACGACGCTCCCATACCTCGCTAAAGACGTGAGGGTTCCCTATTTCATGGTTTTCTGATAGAATATTTCCAAAGTGGTGAGGGTGCCTTTAAGAGCAGGCCATTGGACCTTTGGGTGTAGGTGGAATGGTGTCGTGTCTGCCTGGATGGCCCGAGGCCACCGGGCTGATGAGTGTGCACTGCCGATGACACGAAAACAGGAAATCTATGCTCCGAGACGTCCTCAGGTTAAGCCTGCGTCACACCTTTGCGTTTTTAGCATGAGTTGGCCTCGCGTTTTTGGAAATTAAAAAGCGCTCTCTTGTTGCCGGACAGCATACGTAGATCAGACGGTGGACTTACGTTCGGCTTGCGCTCAACGAGCGTTCGACGAGCGTCAGTCCACTGCATGACCTGCGTCTTTGTGCGTCAAGGGAGCGTTTTTAATTTCCAAAGTCGCTGGGCCGACGCAGGCAAAAACCGCAAAGGTGTGACGCAGGCTTTATGAAGGCAAGGACATGGCGACCAAAGGAAAAAAAATAGGAAACGGAATACGAGCCACTTTTTTTCTCGTGTTTACAGATCACTAGTAACCAGGGGTTGGAGTCTCTGATGACTTGTGGTACAGAAAACATATGTGCATTTTTTAGCTGTCTACCAAAGACATCCCTAATTTTTAGCTGATGCTCTTTTGCGTGAACTTTTGTCGAAATCTACCAACTAAGCTGCAATTTCAAATAAATAGTATTCATCAATCTCAAAGTGGATTAGGCCTACTGCGAATAATTCACTTCTAATTAAAGCATCTAAATCATATTAAATATCGATATAACGGGTCGGTCTAATAAAATAACATCGTCCCTGCTTTCAATAGGTTACATGAGGCACAGACATGACAGTATTATAATACAATACTTTTTTTTTTTAAATATTTCATTGAAACGGGGTTCAGAAGAATTAATACATAATAGATGCAATTTATATAGCGCACGTATCCACTCTGCCGAGCGCTCAAGGCGCTTTACATTATTATTACTCTGGCTTTAGCCCAGCGTACTTCGGCGCATTTGGTATTTCAAGGAATAAATATTCCCGCCAAGTACTCATTCACCTCACCTGGGTTGAGTGCAGCACGATGTGGATGAATTTCTTGCTGAAGGAAATTGACGCCATGGGTAGGATTCGAACCTACGACCCTCTAGTTGAAAGGCGAGAGTCACGACAACTACAACACGGCGCCTCCACGCTGTAGTTCATTAGTCCGTAGAGTTGTTGCTATGTCAGGAACGCTTCGTCTGCATGCAACAACACCTTCTGACGATATGTCAAAATTTAAACATCTTAATATAAAATTTCGGTATTCTACACGAATGCAAGACAGATTTGAGAAATATTCCTATTGATAGACTGCTGAAAACTTCTATTCTCAAGAAACACGTTTACGTTTTTGTTACATTTATATCAAACTGTCTTCTTGTCAAATGCGATTACATTCGTAGTATTTCCATTGACATCCGTTAACCATTGACAACGGAAGGAAATCGGGCACAATTACCAAACAATATTCCGTCGTTATTTAGAAAAGAATGTGTTATTCTTCCTAAAAAGTGAATAAAGTCAACGATTCTTGACCTTGTTTTTCTTAAAAAGCGGTTTTGAATTTCGTTAAGCAAACGAGACTGACTTCTGTTGGGTTGTATTTTCGTTCGGCCTACTATGACCCCGGTGGGGAGTGAGGTACGGGTCGTACCGTCACATCGAGCCGACACTGCCCCGGGCTAGACGGCTCAAGCTTCGATCAATTTCATTACTGTTTGTTCTGTAGATGGGCTAACCTAATATCAGCTGTTTTAAAATAAAAACATGTCATTCACGAGACGTTTCGTGCGAGAAAACGAGAACTTCGACTAGGGCTATCGTACTAGCATGATTTTCAACGACAATCGGTCAAAAGGGCAGTACGAAGGGCTGGTGTAATGGCACGTAGATCAAAGAATAATTAATTTAAAAATAATGTAATGGCCTTATTCAGGCTATATATAATTCTAATTTATTCATATTTATTTACAATAACATTCTTTATCAAGTGATCGTAGGACATGATATTAAATAAACAAATGATTTCAAGCAGTATTGCACCACTCTCTTTAGGGCTTTAAATTTAGGTGCTTTTTGTAGTTCGTAATTTTGTAGTTCGTATAGACTTGATATGATTTCATTTGGTTTGGCTTGGAAGGCCTATAAAGACCGACATGTTTGTTTCTAAACTGGTGGGGATATCGATAGATGTGGTGCGAATAATCAACTGAATAATTAATCGCATGGGTTAAAAAAAATGTAAAAACGCACCCTTTTTGCCTGCCGATGTGCGGAAGCGTCACGACGCTTCTACGACACCACGACGCGTCGTGATGTCGTGTACCCGACTCTCGATCGCCTTTCAACCAGAGGGTCGCGGTTCGATACCCATCAATTGTGTTAATTTTATTCAGCAAGAAATGCATCCACATTGTGCTGCACTCAACCCACAGGCTGTAAATGGGCACCGACAGGAAGGAATTCCTTAAATGCAGAGATACGCCAAATGCAACAGAACGCTAAAATGCACTTCGAACAAGATTTCCGTAAAATAAAGTGGGACATAAATGATAGATCCCTACATCGTGTATTCGTCTGCGCGGACACAACAATCACAAGTCGGTTCCAATTTCAATAGCATTTCAAAGGAGCGTTTAAATAGCGTTCGACTTTACAGAAATAGTTCATATCATGTTTTCGTATTATTTCTAATATTTTAACCCCTCTTTGAAAACCTAGCCACGACCCTTGAATATTTACGCCATATTCACGATTAACACTTCATCTACATTGACTGGGCGTTGTGGCGTGCACCTGCAATCAATCTATTCACGACAGTCACAAATTGATTTGGGTTAGTTCCTGTGCTGCGGGTTCGATCCGCCGTCGCGTCTTTCGGATGGTGACGTTAAAGGTCGGTCCTCTTTCTCTCTTCTTCTCCTCGTGGCGTAAATGTTCAAATTTAAATGATACACGCCGTAAACTCAAAATTCTCTCTGTATATGAACTGCGAGTTGACGAAAGATAACCCTGACATGAGGTGATGAAAAGGAGGCCACCTTGAGAGCATGAAGGTTAAGGTCAGGCTAAGTCAATGCCTCGAGATATGTCTAGACATCGATCTCTACTAAACAAAAGAACAAACAAGAATAGCCCTGGGAAGAGGTAGAGGGAAAGATGATGCAATATGGAATAATTGATTTGTTTTTCGTGTTTGGCAAAGACCTTGGAAGGAAAGTGAATGATCCTCGGATCATGGAAGTGGTTTATCTGATTGGTAGTGATGAGTCAACAGTGAATTATTAGAATTGGTTTGGTTTGGTTTTATTCTCTGTAAAGTACAAGCAACTCAAAATACACAGAAAATAACAATTGACACGAAATAAACTATATACATAAAATTTAGTCGAACGCCAATTCAATACTTCTTTTCAATTAAATTCAAATCGGAACCTGCTTGTGATTGTTGTGTCCGGAAAATGTAATGTAAGGCGTATGGATCTATTGTCCCATGACCCACGTCATTTTACGGAAATGGTTTATATCGTGTTATGTACACAAAACTGAAAACGTATAAAGAATAATACTTAATTATAAAATTACGTTTGAAGCACTACATTTAGATCAATTAATATAATGACTCTGTTCATCATATAGTTCCAAAAGAAAACATAGTATAGAAATATACAATGACTCTCGAGGTTCTGGTTAAAACTATTCGCACGAATGATCATCGGATAGTAACATACTCCCGAGGGCCAACGGCCCGAGGGAGAATGATACTATCTGATGTTCATGAGTGCGAATAGTTTTAACCAGTACCGAGAATCGAGTCATTGTATATTACTTTTATATCCCTTCTTACAACAACAACATTAACAATAAAGTAGTATATTGCAGCAAATTAAATAATCTTACTGTCTTAATGATAACTTGATAATCTGATAAATTACTTTTCTAGCCTCTGGCTCGTTATCTCGTTGAGCACATCATGCAAACGAAACCCGCCGATTGTCTCGCGCGCGGGCAGGTCTCTGAGTGCAGGCAGTGCCAATAGTTTTAGTCAACAGTACCGAGAATCAAGTCATCTTATATTTTATTTTTTATCCCTTCTTACAACAGCAACAACAATAAAGTAGTCTATAACAGCAGATTAAATAATCTTACCTTGTCTTAATATTATGATAATAATCTGATAAATTGGTTTTCTAGTCTCTGGCACGTCTTCTCGTTGAGCACATCGTGCGAATGAAGCCCACCAGAAATTTCCCCTGTCGCGTAGCTGGGAAGCAGTGTCTCTCTCTCGCGCGCGCGGGCAGATCTCTTTTACATATTTTAGCCGCGCATACGCGCTAAAGTTTCCCGTGTCATGTAGCTGGGAAGCAGTGTCTCTCTCGCGCGCGGTCAGATCTCTTTTAGCCGCGCATACGCGCTAAAAAGTACTATTCCATGGTACTATTCCATGGTACTATTCAATGGCAAACTGCTCTCTTAGCAAATCTATTCATTTTTCTCGTCTGTACACTGTCAATGCAACGATGTTAGTGTAAGGGATATAATGAAAATTATACATACATAAGAGATTATTATGATATTTTCAGTGCGTCGTTGATATGCGAAGATGCAAAGTTTGGTAGCTAATATTACAGTTCTTATATAGTGCTAATTACCTTCTCTTAGTGGTCTCTAAGCTCTCTAGAATGAATGCAGTATTATTACTCTGGCTTTAGCAAAATCAGCTTGTGAGGCGCTTATGCATTTCAGGGAAATGAATATATTCCTACCAGGTGCAGATTCACCTCACCAGGGTGAGTGCAGCACAGTGTGGTTAAGATTGGCAACTTTCAAAGCAACGCAGACGAAATAGGGCAAATCGAATCAGGGCATTAGAAACACTGGACAATCAGGACCATCCTGACCATGTTACATATATATTTCCAACTGATCGTACGATTCATTTCAATCGTAAGTCTATGAGAAATCATGTACTAAAAATTTGCGATTGATCGCAAACTCTTTCATGTTTATACAGACTATCAGACATTCGAAAAAATGGGCGATCAGGACCCCATAAAAATAAGATCCCCAATCGATCGTACGATTGAAATCAATCGTAATTCTATGGCAAATCATGAACTCAAAATTTGCAATTGATCGTAAACTCTTTATGTCACACGCCCCAAGACATTGGAAATATTGGGCGATCAGAAGACAGTTATCATACCTAGATGAACGTCTCCTCGTCACGGTTGAACACGTGTTTAAGTACTGTATGAAAAGGCAATAGTGAACCCTGGACGCATTTCATTTGTACGTGCCTAGATTTGATAAGCCGGTGGATTGGCGCGAGAAAAAGGAGAGAGGAAGATGGTCTGATGGACTTCCAGGCGACAGAGACATGGAAAATGACCAGGAACATCCGGATTAAAGAATGCCTGATCATAATTCAGAATCATCCATTTTGTCAATACATACTTACACACTTAAAACGGTTGACCTGGGTTGTGTTTCATAAAGCTGTTCGTAGATCTACGTACGACTCTACGAACAACTGGTGACCATTGTGTGTACTCAAGGATAATTCCTGTTGCTAGATCGCACCTGAGAAAGGGTCTCCAGTCGATTGCAGAGATATGCGTACCTCTACAAACAGCTTTATAAAACACAGAAGTCTACCCAACAATGGACAACATACTGTCCATACTACTATTTGTCAAAAAATGTTGGACGTATGGCGGAAATGCAAAATTGCTTCATATATTGGACATAATCATGACATTTAAACCTATAGTTATGTGGAAGGCCCCCTTCTCAATATAAACCAGAACAAAATGGTCTTCACGTGCTCAAAAACACTACACTGTCCTATGAGTTACCTAAAGAATATAAAATGACGGTTTAAGGTAAGTCGCAACCTATACCGGACTAAGCATACCTTTAACATGTTTAAGAGTACAAGTGGGAAGGGGTGTGATGTCAACGCACCTCGAATTTCTCAAATGAATATACGCAAGATGTGTATGTAAAGATTGCAGACGTTAGTACTGCGCAGAGTTGTGTACCTTAACCAAACAACGTTAGGTTTCGTGACTGTTATCTACAGTAGATGTGAAAATACTACATTAGTGTTTTCATCTACGTCCGCATGGAAAGACACGACAAAGGTCAATTGGTTGATCTCGGAATCATTTAGGTGAACTCACATGAATGAATCGTTCAATGGATTGCTAAAGATTGGACCCATCCCAATATTGATGCTGCTGAAAGGTCACTAGCAAGAATTATTTGACTCAAGTACGGATAGGCCTACACAATTTTAATTTAAACACAGAAAATGAGAGCTTTAAACTACTATCATTGGGTCTTTTCTAACATGCATGCATACATTCAGGGACATAACTAAATATATCACCCCCACAAACACACACACACATACACACATACACCAACATATCAGCTGGGTTATGAATAAACCATTTGACAATTAATATTACCAAAAAGGACGTTCTTAATTTCAATTAATTAATTCTATAAATATTGGTCTTTGGGTCTTTTACAATTATTTTTGCTCTACATTTTTTTAATGTGTGTGTCTGCTGGTTGGGGGCACAGTGTTTATATAATGTATTATTTAGTCTTAATATGCATGTTATAACCCGATAAATGGTATTTTTTTCCCTACAGATGAACATTTAACAGACAATAGGAGATATGTATTCTGACTGGCCGACCCATAAACAGTGATGAACATTTAACAGACAATAGAAGATATGTATTCTGACTGGCCGACCCATAAACAGCTATCTAATTCTCATTATTGAGCAATATTGTCTCCTGCCTCCGTCTCCGCCTAGCTTTAACCTTCCACAAGGCTGGCCGGTAAGGGGAGACGAGAGGAGGAGACGGACTTCGTAACAGGAGATGCTGTCCCATTTCTCTCCGCATTGTAAGACGTAGCGGCTAATTTCCTAACCGACAGGTTATTGACTGGAAATTGGGGCGGTCGTCTGGGGTTGGCCCGTCCGTAACCCCTGCCAAGCACTTTCACCAAGGATTAACACATTTTTACTGCTTTAATTGTCGATTCTTAAAAAGAAAGGACTAGTTTATTGTCTCACAACCCGTCAATGTTTTATGATCAGAACACCATTAGTAGTACCGGTGAAAATCAATAGTAAATCTCGAACTGTCGCCAACACGGTTTCTTTATTTCAAATAACAAGAAATCCTAATTTATATAATTTAAAGATGCAAAAAGAGAGACAATAAGAGTAATTAGAAGCTTTCTAGGTTAGGCCCCAGTAAATTTGTTTGTCGGCCAGGAGAAGATTTAAAACAAAAAGAAAAGAAACTTCGGAGAAATTGGAATTCGTGACAAATGGAGATTCCACCAAGGTTTTCAACATTTCCCCGAAATTTCGAAGGATTTGGGTTTTGAGAAGAGTCTAGTCGGATAGGATTTAGAATCTTAAAAGATATGCGAAAGGACTAGACGGCAGTATATGATAAATTATTTGTCTGGTGCGATATGTCCTTTGTTTACCGTGTTCACCCATTGGCCACTGAATTCTTTAAATAACCCTTTGACTACTGGAACCGGGGAGTCCCTACAAAAAGTTTATGGGTATTACAGAATTCAATAGAGATGGATTAACCCTTTTGACTACTGGAACCGGGTAGTCCATGCACAAAGTTTATGGGTATTACAGAATTCAGTACCCAATGGGTTAACTCTTTGACTACTGGAACCGGGAATCCCTTCACAAAGTGTATGGGTATTACAGAATTCAGTAGTCAATGGGTTAACCCTTTGACTACTGGAACCGGGTAGTCCCTACACAAAGTGTATGGGTATTACAGAATTCAGTAGTCAACGGGTTAACCCTTTGACTACTGGAACCGGGAATCCCTACATAAAGTTTATGGGTATTACAGAATTCAGTACCCAATGGGTTAACCCTTTGACTACTGGAACCGGGTAGTCCTTACACAAAGTTCATGGGTATTACAGAATTCAGTACCCAATGGGTTAACCCTTTGACTACTGGAACCGAGGAATCCGTACACAAAGTTTATGGGCATTACAGAATTCAGTAGTCAACGGGTTAACACAGACTTTGTGCAGGAACCACCTGGTTCCAGTTGCAAATGGGTTAATGGCTTTATTTTCGCTTGATATGAAAACGGAAGGGTACCAATAGACTCGTTGCCCCCTTTTCTTTTTAATAAATCATATGTTTTCTCGTGCTTCCATTGTATTTTCTATAATTAAAAGTAGTTAAATGGTCGTTAAATCTCGGTCACATAAACAAGAAATACGAAATGTCCATTAGACAGTTTTCAATCATTTTATGAGACTTAGTAAATAATTTCTCTAATACCCCATCGAAAAGAATGTTTATTCTTTTCTCATTTGACCCAATTATATAATGACGTTTAGCGATATTGTTTATTATTCATTTAAAAAATACATACTTACAAAAGCAAAAGATAAAAGATGAAATATATAATATATTTTATCGCAAAATGCATAAAGATTTCTACACACAGAAACAAACTACCGCATTAAGACCGAGAGGAAATGAATTCTAGATAATTTATGTAGTCGTTGACAATTGAAAAGGGCTAACTGACCTACCAGCGAACCGTTTTTGCAATTTCCTCTGCCTATAAAATAAGCCTAAATTAACATGTTTCTTTTGTTTCTTTGTCTCTCTCCTCTTTTTAAAATCTCAACTGCAAAGATTTACACTCATCTGCTCAAACATTTATACACAATAATGATAAGAAATGATAAGACTCGCTACAGAGATACAAATAAACGCTTAGATTTTATGCTACAATTCGTGCTCTCGCTTTCTAACACACGCACACATAAACACACACACACACACACACACACACACACACACTCACACATGATGCTCCTCTCCCCTCAAGAGTGATAAAATGGATAGAGTTTCCACTATTTCTCATTTTGTATTAATTCCTGATATTTCTTTCAATTATTTTTAGAACTTGCTTCCGATTTGAGTGAACACAGTGATCTTGAAATGAAAGTCTGATTCCAGTTTGGGTGATTCATTGACTTCATTCTCATAATAATCAAAAGAAACAATCTGAAATAAACCATGACATCATTCCTGAACGTAGGCTAACCTTAAAATCACAATCTGAAAATATACACTAGACAAGAGTAAATAGGCATTATTTTTAAATATACAGGCTTATAATTTTCCGCCCTGCAACTGGGGAATAACTGAAGCACTTGTTTTTGTTTATCTATGCCAATTTTAAAGGCTTTAGTGATCATCATCTTGAAATATTCAATCGTGATTCATACAAGAACAATAATATCTTATCCTTCAGTTGGCAACTCGATGATGGAGGTGCGCAATTCAATCCAAGTATCGTTTTAGGCGATTCTCTATGACGTCAATATCAACAGATCAATTAGCCACTACTCATTATCATACAAACCTTGCATTAATTTAGTCAAGTTCATATGACGGAAAGAATTGCATGGGTGCAAATTGTGAACAACCCGGAAAATGAAATTCCAACAACACATATGAAAATCTGCCTCTAAAATGTGCACTCGAAGTGCACCCTGAAGTGTGAGGGGGTAAAAACAACTTCCTTAAAACTGGCTTAGCAAGACTTTAAAGAATTGAGGACGGAGTGTTTACGTGTGGGGGGGGGGGGNCACTGTCCATTACTCCCATGTGTGTTTTTTTGTGGGGAGGGGGGGGGGGATAGCTCAATGCCGAGATCAGATTTTTGTGCGAACATACTCCCCCCTCCAAAGCCTATATGCATTAACCAACAAGAAGACTCACAATCGAAATTTCCTTAAGTATCATGAGTGCATCACATTTAACTGCATTTGGAAATGCACATGGCAGTACAAATCGATTTGCTGCTCCAAAACGTTGGAACCAATTGCCAATAGAAATAAGATCATCTCCATCTGTAGATGTTTTTAAAAACTTGTTGAAAACTCATTTATTTCTTGAAGCTTTTCAATGATATCTTGTACCTATATTAGCATTATTTTTTGTAACAATATCCACAGAGACTAACATCACAGCGCAGTAGAGTATATCCATATAGTGACTGCGCTATATAAATTATCTAATTATTATTATTTATTATCAAGCGAATTCGACCACATATTAACATTGATGTTTGGATGACAATAATACTGACAACACCAAATTCAATTCCAAACAAAGCCATGATTAAGGATAGATGCCGATACACACCAATAAGCAATGAAGGTCATACAAATATCCAATGAATAAGTTCCATCTTTAGCCGAACACAATCCTCTTGTTGACAGAAGATGAGAGGAGGGGTGTGGGCACTGGTGCGTAATAGAAGACTCGCTGCTTCAGTTTCAGTTTCAGTTTTAGTTTCGTTTATATTCATTTCCAATCAAATCAAAATATAAATATTGGTGAGTCACACCAACAAACTGTCCCCTTGCTCTCAAATCGCATCAACAAAATTGTAATTATAATTGTCTTGTTCCGTTTTATAATCTCGATTGTATAAATTCATTGATTGAACAAAAATACTAATTTATACTCATACAGTAGATCACGATTCGAATCTAAGATAATTCAGTTGGCACTAGGGTTGGATCAGCATGTATGTGTGACTGCCAAATTAATAAGAAAATTAAACAACAGATGAAGAATGATTTTCAGATTGAAATTAGCACCACTCGATTCATTTTTTGATAAAAATATTATAGATTATACTAATGCAAATTGAATATACACTTTTAAACAATGAAGGTCATAAAAATATCAAATTAATAAGTTCCATCTTTAGCCGAACACAATCCTCTTGTTGACGGAAGATGATATGAGGGGTGTGGGCACTGGTCTGTGTTAACAGACTCTCTGATATTCAAGATGACTCATAACTATCCAATGCGGTCCATGGGGACACGGTATACCTCACTCTCTAGTCTACTTCAGACCAAAAGGGACCAACTACCACTGCCATCATGCAAGGCCTAATCGCGAGAATCGTTAAAAAAATCGCGGAATTTTTCAAAACAAATGTATTTCTCTTTCGAATTTCGTTAATAATTATAATAATCATGGTTCCTTCATTGCCTAATAATGATACATTGCTGTAATATCTAGAAATTGAGAAAGTTTCAATTTTGCGAATTATGGAGATGATTCCTTCTGCCACTAATACAACTCAGACAATCAATGAGAGGGATGCGGCGGGTCACGTGATCCCAAAGGCGCTCACCCGCCAAAATAAACACTCTGGCTATCAATTCCTCTCTAAACGACTTAGCAACAAAACAAAGTGTAATAAAATCTTACAGACGAAGCTTATGAAGTGTTTTTGAACGTGGTCCAGGGATGGATATATGTTCATTTATTGACTGCAGCACTTGGCTTATGACTGCTAAATCGTCATCACCTAGTTATGGTCACTGATGGTATTAAAGTAATTGATTAACCTTTTCGAAAATGATTATATTCTGACAACACATATCGAGAAGAGCGAAG
>BQKZ01003756.1:0-19538 GCA_036244855.1 Temnopleurus reevesii
ATTACTAGTATCTGGAATTGTAGAATACATCTGTCATCATAGATATATCAATCCATGGTCGGTGTGGCCAAGAATTGAGTCAAAGTGTTTTAGTAGATAGCTGGAGTAGTGATTGATTTTCACTATTTAGGCCTCTGCGCTTTACATTTTCATGAAGCAAACTCAATGCAATTTGAAAGAAAAAAAAACATTGTAATTCTTATTTAGTTTTCTATATAATTGATATAAGGAAATGATCAGAGGACTTTGCATAATAGGAATGAATGGAAAATAGCATGAGGATACATTGTTTATTGTTAAATCCCTCCCAAAGTCAGCTCAGTGAGCTATCAATATGCAACATACCGGGTAATCCACATTTGTTTGCCAATGGTATTTCCTTATAAACCTCATGTACATTCTTTTATTTATTATGATTCTGGTTGTTTCTTTCATTTTTTTTTTCAATTTATTTAGTAGTGAACTTTTATTCTGATTAGGAACAAATTAAGTTTAAGCTCTTTATTTGCATTATGCTTTTTTTTTCTTTCTCAGTTTTGTATTCCCAGTATTGTTGATAACCTATCCTCAGATACGAGGGCTCTTTTTAAATTTTTCCTCCTGAAAAATAGCCCTTGACTTGTAAAACATTTTGTGGGGACTATTTTGGAGCTTACGGTGCTATTTCTAAGTTTTTTGGGGGCTAATCACTCTTTTCCCTTGTGTATTTTTTGCCCGGATATTTAGATATTCTTGCATAACCATTAAAGTGCTAACGTGGGTTAACCCATTCAGGACAGGAACTATTTTGCAACAAAATCACTATTCCTCACTATTCCTCTCCCAATCGGCAACACTGATATTTTCAATTCTCTTTTAAATCATTCCAATTAAATATAACGTTACCAAATTGAATCTTCATCACCCCCAAAAAATGTGATAAAACGTTAAAAATTGCCAATTTGTGTTCGAACCAAGGATTTTCAAATGCTGAATGTGTTGCCATAAGGATTTAGAACAATTTTAGGGATTATTTTCATTAAAAAAATTCTCTGCGACAAACAGCAAATGGTAGCAGAATAGTAATGGTCGAATTTGGTGTAGTATTTTTTTTAAATTTTCCCTTTCTTCTCATGCATTTGGTATGTTTTTATAGCCCTGCATCAAAAGTTACACATTAAAAAACATAAAATGTGTTCTATCGTCCTCATTCCTTTAAGATAGAACCAGTCATTCTCGACTGGAACCACTCAGGCCTGGTATGTCTCATACCAAAGATCGAGGGAACCTCGCTCGACAGGGGTGCCAGGAAGTTGTTGATTAATCTGTGTGTCTCTCCTTAAATTAGCAATGACAAGTTGAGACATCCTCCGNACTTGTAAAACATTTTGTGGGGGCTATTTTGGAGCTTACGGTGCTATTTCTAAGTTTTTTGGGGGCTAATCACTCTTTTCCCTTGTGTATTTTTTGCCCGGATATTTAGATATTCTTGCATAACCATTAAAGTGCTAACGTGGGTTAACCCATTCAGGACAGAAACTATTTTGCAACAAAAATCACTATTCCTCTCCCAATCGGCAACACTGATATTTTCAATTCTCTTTTTAAATCATTCCAATTAAATATAACGTTACCAAATTGAATCTTCATCACCCCCAAAAAATGTGATAAAACGTTAAAAATTGCCTATTTGTATTACAACCAAGGATTTTCAAATGCTGAAAGTGTTGCCAATTTAAGAATTTGTGACAATTTTAGGGATTGTTTTCATTTTAAGAATTCTCTGCAACACACAGCAAACGGTGGCACAGTAATACTAGTCAAATTTGGTATTTAATTTTTTTCTCTTTCTTCTCATGTATGTGTTATATTTTTTAGAGATCTGCATCAAAAGTTCCACATAAAAAAAGAAAAATGTGTTCTAGTACCTTTAAGATAGAAACCAGTTACTCTTGACTGGAACCACTCAGGCCTGGTATGTCTCATACCAAAGATCGAGGGAACCTCGCTCGACAGGGGTGCCAGGAAGTTGTTGATTAATCTGTGTGTCTCTCCTTAAATTAGCAATGACAAGTTGAGACATCCTCCGATTCGGCTTGCGAAAAGACGAGTCAATTTTCGGTCAGCTTGCTCATCCTGTGACTGGGATGTTGGCTCACTCTTCTACCTCGAATCTTAATATGATGCAAAATGCATTAGGGTAAAACGGGACAAAGAGGAAATGGAGGTGGATATTGTCTTTTTGGTGAAAAGACGTGTCAATTTTCGGTCAGCTTTCTCTTCCTGTGACTGTGGTGTTGGCTCACTCTTCTACCTCAATTTATGTAATTACTGATGCATTTTATCATCAAGTATCTTTTTTTATCAATTTATCATAAATATTACTGCAATTGCAATTTATGACACAAGAAATCTCAAGGGAGAGCACTAAATCATATACAGTCAAACCTTGTTATAAAGAGCACTGATATAACGAGATCTTGTTATAGACAAGGTAGGTTTCCTGGTCCCACCTCTTTGTATTTTATTGTATTTTTGCTCTGATATAACAACGTTTCGATATAAAGAGATAATCTCTCAGGTCCCAATGACCTCGTTATAACGAGTTTTGACTGTATAATCTTATATCCTAGGGCCAATTGCACGAAATTGTCTCAGCTATCCTGTACTTGCTATTAGACGTCTTAACTTCTTGTGCCACCCGCTTAACATATACATAAACATTCATACATATATGTTACGAGGGTGATGCAGGAAGTTAAGACGTCTTAGCAAGAAGATGATAGCTTAGACCATTTTGGCCCCCGGTGACCAATGGTAACTCAAGGTAGGGTGCTCGTGTAATTTTATTAAAGGAATTGTAGGGTTTTTTAATGTAGGTACATGTAGGTAGTGTTTTTGGTGAAAAAGATATGTCAATTCTCAGTCAGCTTGCATCATAAATATTCCTGAAATTGACATTTTTAACAATTTTTCCCAGGAATGAGCACTAAACATTACATATTATGCGGGATTGTTCTACAGTATATCTAGTTACACAAATATTGTTTTTTGGTGAAAAGATGTGTCAATTCTCAGTCAGCTTTGTCATCCTATGAGTGTGATGTTGGCTCACTTTTCTACCTCAATGCTTAATGCTTAATAAAATGCATCAGGGTAAAACGGGGCGAAGAGGAAATGGGGGTGGACAGGGACAATATTGAGATCCTTATTACATAGATCCAGTCAAACCTGGTTATAAAGAGCACTGATATAACGAGCGCTCGTTATAACAAGCTAACTTATCAGGTCCCATCTCTTTGTATTTTATTGTATTTTGGCCCTGATATAACAAGGTTTCAATATAAAGAGGTAATCTCTCAGGTCCCAATGACCTCGTTATAACGAGGTTTGACTGTATAATCTTATACCCTAGGGCCAATCGCACGATATGGTCTTAGCTATCCCGTACTTGCTAAGACGTGTTAACTTCTTGTGCCACCCTCTTAACATTCTACATAAACATTGATACATATGTATGTTACGAAGGTGGTACAAGAAGTTAAGACGTCTTAGCAAGAAGCGGATAGCTTAGACCATTTTGGTCCGTGGAAACCAATGGTAACTCAATTAAGGTAGGGTGTAGTGTATCATTTGTAGGATTTTTATGTCTAGTTACATGTAGGTAGTGTTTTTGGTGAAAAGACCTGTCAATTTTCGGTCGGCTTTCTCATCCTATGAGTGTGATGTTGGTGCACTTTTCTACCTCGATGCGTAATATGATGGGAAATGCATTAGGGGTAAAACGGGGCGAAGAGGAAATGGGGGTGTACAGGAATAAATTAAGATCCTTATTAGGTGGCTCACCCTAATCTAAAATATTTCCTCCCCGATTTTTTGGAGACTCCTTCTTTTTTTTCCAATCACATCATTTTCTTTTCTTTTTTGCTAGAAATAATCAGTTAATATATATGACTGTAATTATACAATGCCCTCATTATTTTATCAAGTAACTCATGTGGACCTTTTGCTATATGAATTACTGTATGTATCATGACTTGCTTTGCATTTTGTAACTGATTTCTATTATATTTGATGTGATTGGAAATTGAAATAACTGACAACTGAAACTGAAACCAGGGGCCTGTAACATAAAGGAGATACAATAAATTTTCAATTAATCGTATCTCTATGGTACATGATTTGCCATAGACTTACAATTAATATTTATCGTAAGTTTAATTGCATCTTTTATGTTACAGGCCCCAGGACTTGCAAAAGATTACCAACAGACATAAATGAATTGATAAAAATGATTCTGTGATCCATGTATGGGCCCCGCAAAAAAAAATTGTTTTGATTCCCTCCACTGCCTAACCCTCTAAAAATGGATTGGTCTCGGCATTTTTTCGCATTTCATCAAAATTAATCAATCACAGTAAAATAATAAATAGATAAACATGTGAAATATGACCTGAAAGATATTTTCAGGTGGTCTTTGGCTTTTCATCCATTTCAAGCCTTAATACCTTTAATATGAAATTAAATTGTGTTTGGAAAAAAAATAAAAACTTTTCCCAAACCAACTGATACTTTTTTAAGTGGTATTGGTGGGCATCCAAACAATTTTTTAGCTTTAATATGGACTATCCAATGTAAATTTGTACTCTAATTTGTTCATATGAATTTTAACACCCTTTTTTCCAAAGCTTTTGACAAGATCTCACTGTAACCATCAATCATTATGCTGTAACTATCTTTAATCCCAGACCTCTACAAATCTAATATTCTAAAGTCGATGTTTTTTATCTCGTATTTTGTGTATTGATATTGTTTATTTATATATTGTTTGTAAAATATGTTATTACTGTACGTGTATGAAAAGAATGAAAGATGAATGCCCTATCGGAGGGTAAAAAGAAAAAATAGTACTCTAATTCATATTTCCTTTCTGTCTCCATGCCCAGGTTTGCCTGCTGTAGTTGTCCCAGCAATGCTTTCCTCTAAAGGTCTACCAATTGGGATCCAGCTCATCGGCAAAAACTTTCAGGACCAAGAACTGTTAACTGTTGCTAAGTGGTTTGAACAACAGGTCCAGTTCCCACATCATATCATAGAGGATTACTTTGAAGACTCATGACTGGATAACTAAACCTCTTCATAAGAGATCTGGCCATGTAGGACCTACCTTGCAGGACCAGGAACTGTTAGCTGTCGCTAAGTGGTTTGAGCAACAGGTCCAGTTCCACATTATATAGTTGAGGATTACTTTAAAAACCCAGAATGATAATATAGCATTTTATTAGACATCTGCTTGAATAAAAATGGAGATCTGGTGTTATTGGGCATGTCTTTCAGGACCAGGACCTATTAAATGCTGCTAAGTGGTTTGAGCAACAGGTCCAGTTTCCCATATCATATCATAGAGGGTTGCTTGAAAGACTCATGAATGACGATCTAGCCATGTATGATATATCTCTCATGACCAGGATCCTTTTACTGTCGATAAGTGGTTTGAGCAACAGGTCCAATTGCACTCACTTGCCATATGTATTGCCTTATTGTTTGATGTGTGAATCATTGAGTAATGCTACACTACTTATGGCAAGGGAGGGAATGTAGCTACTGTACCTTGCACAATGACCCATTTGACAAATGGGTAGGCAATGCAGGATATAAACCTCTCAAGATGAATAATTGTATCCCCCGAACAGTGGTTCGGAGGATACTATGGATTTGGCCTCATCGCGCCGCCGCGTCCGCCGCAGAGATTTCCTTGTGAACGCTCTACAGGTTCGAGTTCTTGTTCGATCATTTTCAAATTTGGTGTGAAGGTGTCTGGTGGATAGAGAATGAACCCTATTGATTTTGGTGTGGGGTGGAGTCCTGGTTGCCATGATAACCATGATTTGATAGAAATAGTTTAATATTACCTTGTGAACGCTCTACAGGTCCGAGTTTTTGTCTGATTATTTTCAAATTTGGTGTGAAGGTGTCTGGTGGATAGAGGGTGAACCCTATCGATTTTGGTGTGGGGCGGAGTCCTGGTTGCCATTGTAACCATGATTTAAAGAAGAACCACGGGGGAAATCACGAATACAACATAGTTTACGTGTACGAAAAGGTGATTATGTGTATAAAATCTTGAAAGAACTGTTTTATATCAAATTCGATCATGTAAAACAAAAATCTGATTTTAGGGCTTGTTTTTTGCATTTCGGTTTCGGAATCCTTCGAGTTATTTCGAGTTATTTCGAGTTATTTCGTGTTATTTACTTCATGACGTCAAGGAGAGTACACTTGCAGAAGGAACCACCCAGCATAATTTAGAGGGCAAACTGTCTTCTTCTACATACTTTGAATTATTTTATGTATTTACTTTTTTGTCCTCTAAAGCTATTCAAAATACTATGACGGCAAACGCTATTGTAAGCAAGGTGCAAGTGCATTGTTGTCGTAAATCAAATTGTACGCTCGCTCATTCTTTCCTTTGTTTCTTATGCCTTTTATATCTGAGAAAATAATTGCCACACTCAAGGAGTCAGGTTGTTATTGTAACATTTCATTCATTGGACATGTCTATTTACTGAATCATTTCAGGCAGTGTGTTGTGGATACATAGCTCTATTATGTACACATAAGGAAATTCCTTCCTCTTATTCTGCTGAGTAATGTTGAACAGGAATACATCGTATAAATCGGGGAAATACTTTCTTTTGTGTGCATATAACCCTTTCGAAGGCTTCAGTGGAAGTTGTTTGGTTCGTCCAATTTTTTTTTTCATTCTTGCTCGAAATGTTTTCCCTTTTTTGACCTCACAATACCAATCACCTTTCGCACTCCGTTCGCATTATGTTCGTCAAACCCGCACGTTCCAGGCTTGATAATGTCTTTGTGATTCTCCTTTAATAGAAATAGTTAATTATTACCTTGTGAACGCTCTACAGGTGCGAGTTCTTGTCCGATTATTTTCAAATTTTGTCTGAAGGTGTCTTATGGAGAGAGGACGAAGCCTATTAATTTTGGTGTGGGGCGGGGACCTGGTTGTCATGGTAACCATGATGTAAACAAATAGTTAATATTACCTTGTGAACGCTCTACAGGTCCGAGTTCTTATCCGATTATTTTCAAATTTAATCTGAAGGTGTCTTATGGAGAGAGGACGAAGCCTGTTAATTTTGGTGTGGGGCAGGGACCTGGTTGCTATCGTAACCATGATGTAAAGAAATAGTGGTACAACAACATACACCACCAACCTGGTTCAGTTGGAACAAACTGCCCGTATCTATTCGTCGTGCCCCCTCCGTATCTCAATTCAAATCTTTGCTAAAAACATATTTCTTTAAACAGTAAAATGTTGTTGTGGGTCGGTCAGTGGAGGTGCACACTATACTTACATTGATTTAATTGATCGCCTCTGTTTTTGTTAATTTGTTTTGTTAATTTTTTATGTTACCTATTCCTCCTCTTTTTCTTCACTTAATTTACCGGTTAATAATCTTTCCGTAATCAGAATACTGTGCGCTTAGAAACGTCCGTATTAAGCGCCTAATAAATGTTATGTATTATTATTATTATTGACAGTAATAAAACCCACAACAGTGCAATGCTGTTGGTTCGAGGGATACATGTGCTCGGCTGCGCAACACGCCGGGCGCGCAATTTCTAGTTTATATATGAATTCACTATTTCTGAAAGATAAATCTTTTCTTAGTTATTCCAGCTGCAGGTTTCACTGTGAGCAGAAGGAACAAAGGCCTGGGACAAAGTAAACAATCTCTATTCAAGCATTAACAATAGCTAGATACACACAAAATACACATCCATCTTTTCTTATTTTGTGGGAAAATGTTAAACATTAGTCACACCGAGGACTTTCTTTTGTGATCATGAAGCTATAATTGTGAATGCTTCAATAAAGTTGTTTGATTTGTCCCAGTCCTTTGTCCCTTTTGTTCATAGTGTTTTTCAATGAACCGTGAAATATTTGATATACCCAATAAATCCTCTGCACTGTGAGCATAAAAGATGAAGGATTTGGACAAAATAAACAACTGTATTCAAGCCTCCACACAATAGCGTCATGAACACAAAAGAAAGTAGCTTCCCTTTCTTTGAACTGAACAGATGCGATACCACTTCGACATTTCTCTGCAGAGTAAGAGGAAAGTAAATATATTTTGTGTGCATCTAGTTATTGTGAATGCTTGAATGAAGGCTTTATACTTTGTCCAAATCCTTTGTCCCTTCTGTTCACAGTGCTTGCCTGGGAAGAAAGTAATTTATCGACAAGTGGATTTCAGTGATTATCAAGCATGTGTTGTTAATGAGATAATGTTTTGAATGCTGGGAATATCAAAACCATGCCCCACATGACAATGGTTGAACACCCAGCTTACTACATTCTGTAACCCATCTTTTGATTGTAAATGGAAAATTTGAAATGAATTACATTACAGTGGATATCAGCGATTATCAGGCACGTGCTGTTAATGAGATAATGTTTTGAATGCTGAGAATATCTAAAGCGTGCTCCACATGTCGATGGTTGAACAGTTAGCTTCTTACAGTCTGTAACCCACCTTTTGATGCAAAGTGTGAAATGGTTACCCAGTGGGTTATGCAGAGATACAAAAGTAAAATATGAATATTGCAACAGCTTAACAAAAAGGAGAGAAAATATGGCAATAATAACCATGTGCTCAGGTATTCAATGGTAATGAAAGCCTTGAAATCATATGAAAAAGACCTCATTCATATTCCTGAACAGTTGCCACCTCTGGGCATCATATTGTTCATGCTGGTCAGGAATGAGGTAGAGGTATTTTAACCTGACAAACCTGGCTTTGTCTCTATTGATGGGGAATGCAGACGTTTCTATCATTAACCCGTGGACTACTGAATACTGTAATTTCCATCGACTTTGTGTACTAACTACCTGGATCCCGTAGTCAATTGGGTAATTTAGATGGGATGAATATGATTGTTCATCCTTCTAAAATCATGGTTTCATCAGATTTTATCATTTTCCATGATAAACCACATTCCTGGAGAAAAGATTTTCCCATCTTTTCCCCCTCTCTTTAATTTGGGAGGTCTGGGAATGGCTTTTTGTAAATTTTATGACACCTTGCAATGTCTTATGATAAAGACTGTTTGAGTATAAGAATGATATATATGTCAATAAAGGTATATGAATGAATACAAAATAAAACTACACCTCACCTTTATAGTAATTATTTGATTGTCTTGTGGGGTGTTGCTCAAAATCAACTGCAAATTAACTGCAAATTTGCCAATTCTAACAAGCATTTTCATTTTTCGCACTATATGCGCATTTAACAAGACGCACATGAAACAACGATTTTGATTGGCGCGTCTCGATCAACTGCAACTTGCGATCAATTGCAACTTTTGAGCAACACCCCCTTGGTCACAAGAATATTTTGAAGTATTAGTGATGCCTTCCTTGTTCCAAATCCACAATTTTTTAGACTCTTGCATATGATGGAATCTTGCTATAGAGACATTAGACATAACAATATACCTGTTCATAATTATTCTTTTAATAACAAGATTCCTTCTACCTATATAACAAGTTATTTTTATGACTTTTTTTTTTACTGAGGTTCAATTAAGTCCATCTCTCACAGAACCAGTCAATTGTTTGATGATTCTCATAAATAGGTATTAATTGCACAAAGATTGAGTTTACTATGAATCCATTCATTAACAATTAAAAATAATCTCGAGGCAGGATTGCATGTAATGATTAAATAATTGACTGATTTCAATCCTTCTATGGCAATGGCTAATATTGCCAACAATGGAAATAAGATTTAGCTGGCTCAGCCAGTGCTATATTTTAATTAATTTAAACCTTATAAGTGACCAGCCAGTCGATTAACTTTCACGGCAACACACCATGTACGGACAAACCTCTGCGGGCAGCTTCGGCAAGTAGAGCGTTTCCCTTGGCTGAGAGCTGATCCATTTTTATACTTTTTGAATAGTAAATTATTATTTTATTGTTTCGGGTTTTCAAATATTGTTAGTTACAAAGATATCAAGAGTATTGTATATATTTTAAACATACAATACTCAAAATAAGGATTGTTCTTAAAAGCATACATAAAATCATGAAGTTTTCATGACACTGAAAATGACCAAATGCAACTGTATTGAATGTAATCTATTTCACGGATAGGTGCTTTCAGTAATCTAATGAAGTCTCTCGATCAAGTACACAACCAGAAAAGTGTGACCATTTTGGACTGAATACAGTTAGAAAGACTGTCTGACTAATTCTTTGCAATGTATTTTGAGTTGACTTGGGAATATTAAAAATTGCCCTTAAACTTATTCTGCAATCTCAGAAGTGCATGTCATGAGAGGTTCTCATGAAGAGGCCAGGTTTTTAGTGTTGGGTGTTTGGCTCCAATGCACCTATAAATTAAAATGCATGCAACATGTTGTACTAAATTCCATGACGCAAATAGGCATAACATTTGATAAGAAAAATGGTCATAACTTCGTTCTGTTCAGCCATGGGGATATCAACTCCCAGTTAATGGATCTTCTGAAAAAACATAGAAAAACTTTGACCTGATATCTCATAAATACTCTGCAACTTAAAGCTTATAAAAGATGTTGTTTTTTCTACACCCATTGACCTGATATGATGGGGTCAAAATGTAACTCTTTTGGAACATTCTTCAAAATTCCTCCCTCTTAAAGTCGAACAGATGTTGCATCTGTTTATGTGGAATTTTGCTTATCCCTTGGGGCATTTATCCCCTACACATTTTTTCGTAATAAATCTGGAAAAATGACATTCTTACGTCATGATTTCAAATAAGGTGTCATCTTTTGCAAGTTTTAAATTATTATTATTATTATTGTTATTATTATTATTACTATTATTAAATATTGTATGAAGCATAGAGGACGTTAATAAACAAATAGAAATACATAAAATAATTTTCCAGGACAGTTGGCATCTGTGCATTTTAACATGCTTCCTTAAACTCAAAGACTGCAATTTTTGTTTTGTTGGGGGGGGGGGGGGGTCATCTATATTTACTGATTTATGACGCAGTAACTATGAAAGTAAAAAACACATGCAGATGGGTAGTACCCTGATAGCATGACCCTTCAATGATGTCACCTTGCGATCGGGTAAAAGGTCAGTCAGGAGGGGGGGGGGGGGTCTATAAAATGTTAGGTGGAAATTTGGGTAGGGCGGACATTGTCCTCTGTATTGTTGTGTGCTTCTGTAACTAGGGGCGGATCCATGCAGGGTTGGCCCATTGAGCTGCAGTAGACAGACCAAAATGGGGGAAAAAGGGTCTTCACGTCCCATCAGCATGCTGGGCAAAAGTCCCCCAGGCGTCGTAGCAAGAAGATGATTGCTACGAGCAATCAGCCTCTGGCTTCTTCCTCAAACTTCTCCCATATGAAATGAATTTATCCCCATTCAAAATATTGAGACAGACTTTTGGCAGGAGAAAAAAAAAATAAGTTCCGCGCGTTGTCATAAACAATTTCTTATGATTCCACTTCAAAACTTGGAAAGTTCTCCTTTTGATATTTTGTTTACTGATTCGTCGCTGTCAAGGACAGGTGATCCTAACTCAACCTCCGTTTTCCGGGAGACTTATTGAATTTCGATTTTAAGACGTTTATCATTCAATTCCGAAATTTTACGCCTTTTTCGAATGTTTGATTTATTCATCAATGAAAATTCTCTTTTGCCTTTTTCCCCTTTCGACATATTCTGAAGTATTCTAACATTTCTACACTTTGCTTTTGGGGAGGGTATTCGCCTCCTTTGATAGTAATATTTTGAAAGACATTGTCACACGTCATGATTTTTAATATCTTTTTTTTAATCATCAATTCTGTCTGACCTAGATGCAAATCAAGATGTCCATTAAAATTGAATGAAGTGTAACACGGAGTCCGCTTTATTCCTGCACAATGTGCTTATGTAGATCAGATTTTTTGGGGGGAGCTGCACTGAACATTAATTCTGAAGCGTAATATTTTCACAGCTTCGTTTACGTACACTAACAACCATTAATGTCGCATTTATTTGAGAATTATTTACAAATATACTGTTAAACAATGCCTCCAAAGGGAAGGTGATAACTTTTTCATTACCTCCTGCTGGGTTTTCATTAAAAAATAACTTCATATTTGAAGAATATAGATCGACTACTCTCTATGGATTTTTCGATGATGTATTTTCAAAACGTTCTGAGAATTTACGCCCTTTTTTCCACCCCCCCCCCTCCATTTTTGAATGTGAGAATGAATGAAATGGCAAAAATTATACCATTTTGAATTACCTTAGAGCATTTTCCTCCAAGCTTAGATTCATTATCAACCCGTTATCACACATAACTGCGTCGGCGGAACTTTTGCCCCCCCCCCCCCCCCCCCCCCCCCCTCTTCGCCTCCAGCTTGAGTAAGTATGAAGATTGAATGAGGTTTTTTTTATTGTTGACTTCCTTTGTCCTATATTTCTAAAGGGAAATATCTTGAATATCTTGAAGCTAGCTGCAGCTGCTGAACTTCAACTTTCAAGATCAGCTCCCGTTTTAGACTTACTGTATAGTATTCTAACTTCCAAATCTTTTTTCTCTATCCCCATCTCACTCTCTTTCTATTCCTCTATTTATTCTCTCTCTAAAATTGAGATTATAAATCTTCTATTGGGAATGGTGCATGGGAAGATTGAAGTATAAATTAATTTTCCTTGGTCATGACGTTTCACCAACCGCATGTCTCTCGCTCTCACTCTCCTAACCATTTTCTCTCTATAGCTGTGGGGGTGTTGCTAGAAACCATGACCTGCAATCAATTGTAAGTTGCAGTTGATCGGCACGTCCCAATATAAATCAATAGTGCCGTTCACATGTAAGGCCTAAAGTTGTGAATTATTTCAGGTCTTAAGACTTTTTCCGACATGATCGAAAGGTTTCAAAACTAAGGTCGTGTTACGCAAAAGGTTTCGAAACGCTAGAACAGTTTCGAACCCATTTAGACGTATACAGGTATCTTAAGCGCTACTTTTGCAACCTTGCGGTCGAAAAGGTCTCAAATCTCTAATGCTTTGAAAGTCTACTAGAGTTTTCGAAGTTTTCGAAGCCTTTTGATCATTCGAAACTTTAGGCAGTACGTGTGAACGCCACTATTTTTCATGCGCGTCTTGTGAATCGCGCATACCGTGCGCGAATTGAAATACACGTATCAATGTAAAATTGATTTGCAGATGATTTTCAATTGATCGCAAGTTTCTAGCAACACCCTTAAGTTTTTCCTAAGCTTCTATCTTTCTCTCTTACCAATCTCTCTATCTCTTCTCCTCTTACGCTATTTATCTAATCTTACACCCAATTAACACTAATTAAACTTTTAGGAGGGTGTTTCATGAAGCTTGTCGCCAGCGATAAGCAATTATTTCCCGATAATTACCAGAGAAACAATTACCATAGAAACAATCCGTGCTGGTGCTTTTCATCCAATCAAAATCAAGTATTTCATTGGATTAGTCACCGTTGACTAATTGTCGCTGGCGACGTGCTTTATGAAACACCATCCGAGTGTTTCACAGGCATCTAGCCGGTCTTCAACCGGTGGTTTCCTGTCTGATAAGGCACGCCTACTGTTTTCCCGTCAATTTATATTGCCCTTATCTATTGCCTGATTCGGCAAGGAAAAATGTCCGGCGTTTACTCTTCTTTTCACCGTGTAAGCGTGAGTGGATAAATCTTTTTTTTTCTAGAATAGATCCTTATTTGAAATATACCTTATTCACAGATGACAGATTTAATTCAATCAAAATACGAACAAGACTACTTTCTATCCAAACCAAATGAATACGAAATCAATACTCAAGATTACAAAACAACTGATAAAGACTTTATTGAACATAACATATATTGTGTATAGTATGGCTAAATCATATAGCAACGCCAAAAATTAGATTTACTTGACTTTGCTAATCTATTATTCAAATTCGATAAACAAATACTAATTAGCATAATAAGATAAGTGGGAACATTTAGGTACATGCGTACATGATATGTTAGTTTGTTTACAAAGCACTATGTAGCATATTTTGAACTTTTGGTATACAAACGCTATTGACAATAGGGGTGCTTTTCAAAAGTTGCAATTGATCGCAAAGTTGCAGTTGATAGGATCGTGCCAATCAAAACCATTGTTTCATGCGCGTCTCGTTAAATACGTATACCGTGCGCGAATGAAAATGCGCGTTACAATTTACAAAGTTGCAGTTGATTTGCAGATGATTTTGAACAACACCCTCATGATTTGCCATTATATTTTTAAAAAACCGATAGGGCCTGAAAATCACTTTAATGCGTAAGAGTAGCGTCACTGAGGGGACACTTTGTCTGAATACGTGCGTTTGGGGCTGTACATCAGAGAGCATGGTGGGTAATCTATCGAGTACTGAAGTAATTTTACGTAGTGCTATCAACGCAAAGTCACTTATTGTACTAAAAAGATGTCCCAGAATGCTTAACGTTTAATACAGTCGTAACGGTAAGCAATAATTCTGGCCAGAAAGTTTCTATATATGATTCTGGCATAAACACTGCCAACTACGATTATTTCTCGTGTGAGCAGTACTTTGTGGCACTACAAACATCGAACATTTAATGCAATACAAAATATGAAAAAGTATTGTCCGTATGAATCAGCCATTTCTATTATAGGCTTCACCTTCATATCCAACAATATTCCTTATTCACAATTTTTTATGGAAAGGCTGACGAATGTGCTCTAAAATCATGAATTCCAATTCACTAGCGCTTGAGAGAGTAGGGTTTTTTTTATGGATTTAGAAGCAAAAGTTTCATGTTTTCCTCTCCACTCTTCAGTGTTGCAGATAGATTTAGATATTACGAATATCTACATGTATGTTGCCATGGTGATTACCGTTCTTTTACAATCACGGTGGTAAAGCAGAGATGGAATTGGTTTACATATATCCGCAAAAAAGCAAATGATATTAAAAAAAAGTTTTTCTCCAATCACAATAAGAAAGTTACGGTGGAATGGTATAATTTTATAAAAGTCTCTAAAGGCATACAATGTGTTATCACTGATAAATTATCATGAGACGCTTATTTCATGAAACTTCTTGACAAAACATGTCAAAGCCCGAATTCAATCTAAACATTTATCTTTATCTGAATGCGAATTTTTCATTGGCATTGTGATGTGTGGCTACTGTAACCTCTGACGTGCTATACTTATAAAAAGTTTCATGAAATAGGTGCTAAGTTTTAGGTTAATTACTAAACTAAGATTAAAGAAAATATACAAATATAAATACACAATACGGTCATACGGTATTTTGGTTGATTTATATGTTTACAATTTGATTTACGGAGGCTTGTGGGCGGAGGAAAATGAGTGCGCAGTACAAATGTCCCCATTTATTTCGCACATCAGTTACGCACTTGCCATTTAATGCGCAAAGGAGTTGCGCGTTCGCTTTCTACCGTCTACGAACCCCCGTCTACCAATATCGAAAACATGCTTATAACCTTCGGCGGATCATTGAATATCATATATTTATACCAGAACATTGACAGCATCATGATAATTATGTGGTATCAATAAAATATGAACCACTGTCATATTTACTCAGCTATACATTGTATAATAGCATAAATACACAACACATCTCAAATCCTGAGAATGTAAGGTATATTGGCGCCAAGGAACTGTCCAAAAATCGGATCGGAATTTCGGAACTAATGATGTCGGATTTCAATTTGATCTACTTAAACCTCGTTTTTATTTCATTCATGGGCCAATATTCCAAATGATGTTGGGTTGTAATGAGAGAGAAAGTTAGTGAAAAGAACAATTGGGGTCTGGTGCATGTCTGCGGCCGTTTGATGCAGGAGAGTAGAGGAGCAACGGTGTTCGGAGACCTTTGGCTGATCGTATGCTGTTGCCATAGTTACCAGTTCACATCATCCTAGAGTTTAGTGATGGCATGGTTTTAGAGAGCTTTGGTCAATCTGATGATGTTGCCATGGTTACCAGTTCAAATGTTCTAGGAGTTTAGTGATGGCATGGGGGTGACGAAGATGGCGAGGGCGAGGCATTCAAGAAGTTTCCTGCAGGTCGACCATTACTCCAAATTGGTAGGATGGTTGCATCCGTCAAGATAATGAGGTAGGGAGGAGGAGGAGGAGGAGGAGAGGGAGATAAGAGAGGTAAGAACAGGTAAATGGGAAAGTTTACTTCCCATCTCCCTGTGCTAGTGATGGCAAGAAATTGGCATGACTACGGCGGGACCTCGATTACCGCTGATGCAACCGTATAAGAAAATGGCATCACTTGGTGAGTTGCGGGTGGGTTGGGGGAAATTGTTTGCAGCCAGTTTGGAACCCTCATCATTTCTCCTTGTGTAAGAGCAGGGAGATTGGAAAGTTACCTTCACATCTCCCCGGTCGCTGGTAGGGGGATGAAGTTAGTCGAAACAATAAGGTTGAAGAGGAGGTGAAGAGGAGAAGGGTGAGGAGGAGGAGGAGGTGGAGGAGGAGGAGGAGGAGGAAAGAGTTGGTCTACAATAATTTAGCCATTAGAACGCTGAGTGCGACGTAGGTGACACTGATCGCAGCAGAAACAGGGCTCCCACCTTTGGTAGTAGGTTGGACCCCCTGCGTTGTGTTCTGTAAGAAAAAAGAGAGAAATTTTATATTATCTTTCTATGTGAGAATATAACAAATTGAATTTATTCTTAACTTATCCCAATAACACGATATAATCTATTTCTGAAAAATTGATTTGAATGCCAATTCAATGCTCCTTTGTCATGCATGCTATTCAAATCGGAACCGGCTTGTTATTGTTGTGTCCGCACAGTTCAATACATGGCGTGCGGCTCTATTGTCCATGACCGACTTTATTTTGCGGAAATACCATATGTCCCCAAAAAATGACAACGGGGCTTTCAGGATTAATAACTTTTGAAAATGAATATGAACATGAATGCAGTTTAACATGTCGAACATATAACTATTCACCTCTTTATGGTGAAAATTTCAGGAGATTTTCTTCAGTGGTTACAAAGAAATAAAGCTTTTTGTAGCGGATGTCATAATTCCGTTCTGCACAAGTTTGTGAGGACGGAGACGTGTAAAGCACAATGGTTACTTCAACTTCCAATGTTTCACTGGTCAAAATGAACGTTACTGTTTTTGTTTTGGGGCTCTATCCTCACAAACTTGTGCAGAACGGAATTATGACATCCGATACAAAAAGCTTAATTTCTTTGTAACCACTCAAGCAAATCTCATGACATTTTCACCAAATAATAGATGAATAGTTATATATTTGACATGCCAAACCGCATCTATTTTCATATTCATTTTCAAAAGTTATTAATCCTGAAAGCCCCGTTGTCATTTTTTGGGGGACATATGGTAGTTTACATCGTGTTCAATATGGATAAACACTTGTTGGTCGTGCGTCTGGGAAATAAAATCACAGGCGTACTCAGGTAGTAATCGAACCCACGTCCTCTTGATAGCTAGGCATGCGTCTTACCACTAGACCACCGATAAGCACGATAAGAAACTGCTCGAGCCACAGTCATACTACAAGCCGAAGACTGCCGAAAAGTAACCTTTCGGCACCCTTCGGCACTTTTGGCACTCTTTGGCCTTTAGTATGACCCTCTATTGGCAAGGCAGCTGTCCAGAAATCAGAAGGCCCTGGGTTCGATTCACACCTGAGTATAAAACAGTGATTATTTTCACATCATCTCACAGGCGTATTGTCACAAACATTGGTCCATTTTGAATTTGCCTTTTGGGAATGGGCAATAATTAACTTCAGAGAGAATTATTTTACAACAATCATTGCCAAACTGTCCAAGAAAGAAAGACTTCACAATTATTATTGTCCACGCAACTGGTGATGATACTCAAGTTTATTAACATTTGCACCGGTTGGTAGCCGGTTTCGTGCCGGTTGGTAACCAATATAAAGTGAACAGTATGTTGTCTGATCAGGGTGTTTAAGATAAAAATAGATACGATTAATTGTGCCTCTGTGTACTAGTAAACAGTTAGCAATCGATTTCAGATTAATGTTCACTATTAAATGTAATGAAATTATTGAATAAATGAAGTGCGCTCAATTTTGGGCACACTACGTAAAGTTTCTGCAGCAAATGTGTTTTATTGCACCCTTAATTGGTGAGGGTGCAAAATTGAATTTTTTACTTTAATAGTCAGTTAATTTCAAGCAGATACTGTCTTATAAAATGGAGTCTTTAATGGATTTTAAAGTAATCATTCGAGCCTGTAATATTGTATGTGTATAAGTTTGTAGAAACATAGTCATCTTAAACTACTTTATTTTCACAAATGCAGCTGTACTGTTGAAGACAATTTGGAACGTTTTGGCAAAACGCTCAGTCAATGAACGCGATAGACAAATTTCTACTGAGGAAAACGAAAGTTTTGCTGTCCTAATGTCCATCGGTCAATAAGAGCTGGTGCATAGCTCTGTTGATAGATTGTGTGGCTTGGAATGGAGTGACCCTTCATGACGCGGGTTCGATCACCACAACTGCTGTTGATGGTTTTTTTTTCTTTCATTTTGTTTAGATGATTTTGTCTAGATGTGATGATGCAACATTTAACCTTATCACGATTGTAATATTAATGTAAACACCTCCCCCAAAAAGAAAACTTAATTTATATATTTATAATGATACTAACGGATTTTTTCAATGCGTTGTCTTTTAAAGAAATTGTTGAATAAATTCTGAATCTGAATATGAAATCAGTTCTAGCTTGATATTCATGAATCTATGTTCGATCCTAATTCATGTAGAAAATAAAATTTTTTGAACTTTATCCATGGATTTGAATTTGAATGAATTTGACTTCAAATTTTGTTTCGCTTACAAGGCCTCCCAACGCGAGGAAGTCGACTTATTAATACAAGGATCATGTGCCAATTGCTACGTCCCATTTTGGATACAAATTACGTAACAATATTACACCATACGTGAGTCAAATCTATTGGAGTAGGTCTAATTAGAACGCGTCTGTGAAAGGATATGCTGTCACAAAATAACGTGTCACAATCAAATACGGACTATACTATAAAAAAAAATAAAAAAACGTTTGCCAACCAAACAGTTTTTCCCCAAAACTGATATTTTCTTCTTCTCAACATACGGTATGCCCATTTTTCAGGAAATTGTACTATTCATATAATAAAATTTGACCCACAATTTTCAAAATTTTACCCATTCAAAGCGTGCATTACCATGCGAAAATAATTATCCACAAATGCAGATACATTCCCGAAACATCTTTAATAGTTTAACGTATACTGCATTGTTCCCCGTGCAAAAATTTTTATTTTTAAAAATGCTTAATAAACATCTCATGCAAGCATTCATTCACTCTCAGAAATGATGGTTAAAATATATAGGCACCACTCAATCGTACAATATGTTGAAAAGGAATTGTGTGTTTAAAAATAAGGGATTCCATTTTAACCTGGTT